>VXBI01004340.1:25275-106396 GCA_013397375.1 Toxostoma redivivum | reverse complement strand
TTGCTTTCAAACCAGTACATCTTTGACTCAGTTTTCCACAACTGAGTCTGGAGTAAAAGAGTATTCTATTCTGTCTGGAGTATGTGACTGCGGTGTTAGGGTGTTAACTCTTTAGTTGTGGTGGAGTAAAGAGATACAGTTACACGGTCATTCTCGAGATTAAAGAGAAGGCGAGAAGACAAAGTTTTTTCAGAAAACTCACTGTTTAAGTAGTACGACTTGCAACAATGAGAATAGAATAAAGATGATTGGTTTAGAGAGAAGACACCCCATTCCCAGGGTCTGTTAACAGTAAACAGGTGTCTTTATCTTTATTATTAATTCCTCAGTGTTTTTACCAATTTATCTTTCCTGGGAAAGGCTTTTTGGCCTTCAGCTGAAAAACAGCTTATCATCCTGAGAAATGGTTTAGAGAACAGAGCTGAAAGGCTTGGGCCTGGAATAATTTTCCAGGCAGTTCTCTAAAAGGATACTACAGGAGTATTCTGGAGTAACAGGCTAGTTATGACTTGGACAGCCACACTGTTTACTGGTGAATAAATCGGCTGGATGTCCAAGCTCAGAGAGTGGTGGTGGATGGAGTTACATCCAGCTGGTGTTCCCCAGGGCTCAGTACCGGGGCCAGTCCTGTTTAATACTGACAACCTGGACAAGCATATTGAGTGCACCCTCTGTCAGTTTGCAGCTGACACAAAGTTGAGCAGAAGTGTTGATCTGCTGATGAGTGGAAAGACTCTGCAAAGTGATCTGGACAGGCTGGTTTGGTGGGCCAAGGCCAAGTTTATGAGGTTTGACCAGTCTGAATGCTGGATCCTGCCCTTGGGTCACAACAATCCCAACAGTGCTACAGCCTGGAGGCAGAATGGCTGGAAAGCTGCCCAGTGGAAAAGGAACTGGGAGTGCTGGTTGACAGGGACTGAACATGAGCCAGTTTGTGCCCAGGTGGCCAAGAAGGCTAATGGCAACCTGTTTTATATCAGCAATAGTGTGGCCAGCAGGAGCAGGGCAGTGATCGTCCCTCTGTACTGGGCATTGGTGAGGCCACATCTTGAATCCTGTGTCCAGTTCTCAGCCACTCAATTCAGGAAGGACATTGGGGTGATGGAACATGTCCAGAGAAGGGAAGGGAGCTGGTGAAGGGTCTGGAGCACAAGTCCTGTGAGGAGCTGCTGAGGGAGCTGGGGATGTTCAGTCTGGAAAAAAGTAGACTCAGGGGAGACCTTGTCCCTCTCTAGAACTATCTGAAATTTGTAGTGAGTTGGGGGTGGGTCTCTTCTCCCAGGTACTAAGTAACTGGATGACAGAAAATATCAGGGTAGGTTTAGATTGGATATTAGGAAATATGTCTCCACAGAAGGGGTTGTCAAGCATTGGAATTGTCTGCACAGAAAAATGGTGAAATCACCATCCCTGTAAGTGTTCAAAAAGTGTGATGCTTTGGAACATGGTTTAGTGGTGGGCTTGGCAGGGCTGGGTTAATGGTTAGACTTAATGATCTTAAAGGTCTCTTTCAACCTAAATGAGACTATGATTCTACTAGCTATTTGAAAAGTTGAATCTAATCGGCAACCCATTCCCTTTTCAAGTCGGTGGAGGATCTTTATTGTTTTTCAATAAACTTTCACTGACTAAATATATTCCCATGTGTTCCTGCAAGTTTCAGGCAGCAGTGTCCTGAATGAATGTTATTCTAGAAAGACTATTGCTACTTTGTGGTCTTTGTCTTATTGATTTTAATTTATTCCCTGGATGTTTCATTAAGAGGATGCAAATTCTGAAAATATTAATAGAGGTTTAAATAAGACCAGCTTCCTTCCATTGGTCTCTCATGTCTCAACCATTCAATCTTTTCACCTAACTTGATAAACAGCTGTAAATGTACTTTTCATGCATATTGCTTTTCCATTTTTTTTCCTAGTGAGACTGCACATCACAAAGCAAACACACACAAATAAAAAGGACAGTTCCTCGTCCATGGTAAGTCAGCAAAACTTGCTTAAGGTGACAGATTTCCAACATCTAGAAATTTTGTATACACCAAAACATCATTTGTGATGCAAGAAGGCAAGACTGATTCTATTCTCTGTTTCACCTCTGTCTTAATACTCTCCCTCTCTACCAGTGTTCAGGGCTAAGCTGTAGTATACAATGATACCATTTGGGATAAGAAGTCACCCAAAAACATGCTCTTCCTTTGATTTTTGTCCTAGAAAGTGAATGAACCTGCGAAGGGTTCCAGTTTGGTACTCAGCACATGGTACACAGCATATTACCACAGCCAGCCCAGTGCTGCTGAGGAGCAAGCCCAGTCTCCTGTGCCAGCAAAGCAGCAGCAATTCTGTTCAATTCCCAACCCAGAGCTCTCAGCTGTGATATGAGCAGGCCCAACAAAAAAAGTCCTGTCACAGCAAACAGCCCATTCTAGGAACAGTGCTGGATTTGGGGACAGAGAGTGGGGTAAGGAGGAGGTATTTCTAGTGCATTAGTGGATGTGCAAGAACATCTATCAAGAACAAATCCAGTCTTAATAGGACATAAAAGATGGAGAAAATTAAACTGCTCAGTGATTTATTATTCAGCCTGTTTAAAAAAAAAAAAAGTTGCATCACATTCATAGTTTGAATTTATCTCACCTCTGTGTCCAATAACTTGCTTCATCTGCTAAATTTAAAAAAGCATCTGCTCCAGACTTCTTCCTTATATATATACTTTCATAGCAAAACTTCTCTTGAACCCTTTGTTCTCAAGTCAGTCTGAGTTTAACTCTCTTGTGCTGAGTAGAATACTTCAGACTGACTAATTTGTGTAGCTCTTTCCTGAACTCTTTCAGGTATGATAAACTCCCTTTAAAGGTGCAAATATTAACTTTGAAGACAGTGTTCCATTAATTAGTGGTAGCTGGCAATGTTCTGAATCAATGGTTTTCCTAATTTGCTGAAACCAAACGACTGTAGTAATGCATCTGATGTGTCAATTTTTTCAAAAAATCTGATTCTCCCTGTGAGGTTGTTTGCTCGCTGCTGTAGAATCAGAACCTATGGGCTTCTGATACCATCAACATTCATAATTTTTTAGTGGCAAAAGGACTTGTAGCCTCAAATTCATTCAAAACTTCCTGCTCAGTGATAACAAATGAGACAGCTCAGTCTTATTTCCTGGAAGGAAATGAGGCTTTTCATTCTTTCAGGCTATTAGTTTCCAGCTGGACCTAACTAAGTGCCAGAAGTTTTTTGGGATGTCTACCTTGGTTTATTTGCCTGCATAATCCAATTTGCTATCTCTCCTGCACTGGTTATGGGTGATTACTGAAAGAGGCTTCATTCTTTTCTAGCATCTGTGATGCCAGCTTTTAAAACTGCACATGCAATTTCTTATGCAGCCCCATTTCTCCTGAGGACAAACTCGAGCAATGTGCTGAGGAGATGAGAAGTTTGTTCAGTAGTTGAAACACCTTTTACTGATCTGAATCTATCTAATCAGAGATACACTTACCTCAGACTTAAACAGGAGATAATTTTTCATTTCCCCCTTTTAAGTAAGGACTGTATCAACCCTTTGGATTGGAAAAGTGATATATCCAGTACTTCACCAGCCGGTAAATCCTCCTGATGATTTTGATGACAAAAGACAGGGTTCCATGGGAGTATATCCTGATAACATCTGTTCCAAAGCAGAGCATTCCTCTTCCTTTCTTGCATGACTGCACTATGATCCACCAGAATAAACTCATGCCACAAGCTGAGTTACACTTCTTCTCTCTTAAAAAAAACATTAGAACCAAGTACGCTCTGCTTCAGATTGTTCTAAACTGCCATTGAACCACATTTTCAGGCTGTCATTCAACCAGATTATTTTGCTGTAATAGTATCTCTGCTTTAATGGCTTCACCTTTTCCCCATCTGATGACATGTTCATACCTTACCTCAGCACTACCCACTCAGTTACACCAGTATCTGTGCAGCTGAGCAGTGAATCAGAGAACTGGCCAGGTTAAGAATAACTCATGAAAAGTGTTTTAACTGATCATCATCTGATACAGTTCACTCCAGCTGCAGAAATTGTGTTAGGTACAAAAGTATGAAGGAAAGGAAGAGTGTCAGGAATAATTAACCTGAAGAAGGAAAATGGACCGTGACACCACTGAAAGAAGTGCTGTCAGCCTACAGCCTCTGTAAGAAGAGTTTTGTGTGACACTCCTCCAGCCACTGAACTCTGTGTTTTATTTATTCCTGCAAATAATACATATTACTAATTTAAATTACTATTTTTGACATGTATACTAACCAGGATATTTTGTATAGGTTTTCTGTGGTTCAGCTTTGTGCTGGTTTCAGCTGGGGTAGAATTAATTGTCTTCACAGTGGCTGGCATGGAGCTGTGTTTTGGATTTTTGCTGAACACAGAGATGATAATACAGAGATGTTTTTGTTATTGCTGAGCAGAGCTTACACAGAGCCAAGGTTTTTTCTGCTTTTTGCACTGCCACACTGGTGAGGAAGCTGAGGGTGCATGGGAGTGTGGGAGGAGACACAGCCAGGACAGGTGACCCAAACTGTCCAAAGGGATATTCCAGACCATTTGACATCATGCTCAGTATATAAAGTAGGAAGAAGAAAAAGGAACTGGGGGATGTTTGGAGTGGTGGCCTTTGTCTTCTCAAGTCATTGTCATGTGTGATGTGGCCCTGCTCTCCTGGAGATAGCTGAGCATCTGCCTGCTCATGGGAAGCAGTGGCATAATTCCTTGGTTTGCTTTGCTTGTGTGTGACTTTTGTTTTCCCTATTGAACTGTCTTTATCTCAACTCATGCCTTTTCCAGTTTTCACCCTTCCAATTTTCTCCCTGATCTTGCTGGTAAGGGAGTGAGTGAGCGAGTGGCTGTATGGGGCTTGGCTGCTGACTGGGGTTAAAGCACAACAAGGTTGTAAATGGCTCCAAAATGTCACTGATATCTGAAGGAAAATTCTCTCTGGGTAGGTTATGTTATCTCTTCTGTCAACAAGACTGTAAGTAGCACAAACCCCTGGCTCTCAGTTGCCTCAATATCTGTCTAAAGATCTAGAAAGTAGAGAAAAGCTAGATTTGTTCATGGTAATCAGGTGGTACTTACCCATGATATATATATATATATATTTTATATCACTGTATAATCTCTACTAACCCTAAGCCTCCCCAGCTTGGTGATTCATGCAGAATTAAATGCCCATCAGTAATTTTTCCCATAATCAATCTGAACATTCTCCATTTACTACAACTAGAACTGCTTTTAGGAAAATCCTTAGTTGGAGAGTTTATTACTTCATTACACTTAGTGTAATTTTAGAGACTCTGAAAGTAGAGGAAGACAACTTCATGAATTAAATATCTACAAACTGAGATGTCCAGAAAAAGGCCATAAGAATTAGAAGAGTGCTGGAACACTTGTCCTGTGAAGAAAGGCTGAGAAAGTTGGAGATTTTCAGTTTGCAGAAGAGAAGGCTCAGATGTGACCTTTTAGCAGATTCCCAGTATTTAGAGCAGGTTTTAAAGAAAGATGGGGACAAACTTTTTAGCAGGGCCTGTTTTGGTAAGACAAGAAATAATAGCTTTAAACTAAAATTGGGTAGATTTAAACTAGATATAAGAAATAAATTTTTTATGGTGAGGTGGCAAAACACTGGAGCAGGTTGCCCAGCAAGGTGGTGGATGCCCCATCCCTGGAAACATTTAAGGTCAGGCTGGCCAGGGCCCTGATAACTTGATCTAGTTGCTCATTGCAGGGGGTTGGACTAGATAACCTTCAAATGTCCTTTCCAACCCAAACCATTCTATGATTCTGTGATTCTATGAACTTGCAGAGTTATCTCATGTCCTGTCAAAATCAGTAAGAGTTGAGAGCACTTAGCACTTGCAGACAGCTCATAAAATCAGCTCCCAAGTGATGTCATTTCCCTTTGTTATACTATTTGTGAGAACTTGGCTGCAGCTAATAATTATGATAATCACAGAATCATTACGATCAGAAGGTCTCCACTCCAATCTCTTGCTCCAAGCAAGGGAAGCCATCAGATCAGATCTGACCAGATCATAATGCTGGATATCAACTCTGATATGTGGTTGATATTTTCTTGTTTTTCATATTATTCCCAGAATTCTTTCTTTACAAATAGAATGTGAGGTGGTTCCATAACCAGTGCCTGGGTTTTAGAATGTTCCATTACACATACTCTCAATATTTAAGTATTAATCTGAATGTAGAGAAAAAAATCCCAAGGAATTCAAGGAAATCAGACATAAATAGTTTTCCTCTAGTACATTTATTCTGGAATCAAGGTTATTCTGCCTAATGTACATGTTTTTTCATAAAGTTGTGTTGAAATGCAAAAACAACATAACCTAGTGGCCAATGAGTCAACTGCAAAGAGAAGAATTTGAGTTGAAAGCTGAGTGTTAAACTGTTCCTATCTTTCCTGTGCTTGCATCCTGCTCAGCTTAAAAGAGTTTTCTGGTGGAAAAAAAATTGACATTAAAAGAATTCTAAAGAAAGATTTATGTGCTTCTCTTCAAAGCATACTTTCCTGGTATTGCCCATTCAATTTCACTCAATTCCCACATGCTCCAGTTCACTACCCTCTTTCAATGCCTTTTCAGCAGAGATATCTTACACTGGACTGAAGCTATCTTCAATTGCTGTAGCAGTGTCAAAAATTACAGCTCCATCCATAAATTATTTGTGTGTGTGGGACCATTCACTAGCCCTGTGGTCAACTGGCATGGAACAGCCCATGCTTCTGTCAAACACTATTCTAAGATGTGTAATGATGTCTTGACTAGCTATTGATAATGGTTCCTGACCCAGGCTAACTTCTGAACAGTCAGTTCATGGCAAATCTATGAGACCATAAAGGTTGTTTTGGGCCCAAAGCTTTCTAGAGAATGTTCTGGCAATATAACAGTACATGCATTTAAGTGGTGGTTCTCGGGACAGACCTCGGACATGTCTATTTAATTAAACAGTGGCAAGGAAATGTCATAACAGCAAGGAAAAGAGTGGAGGAATAGACTCCTGTTCATGTCCCTGTTTACTTCTTTTGAGCTTTGGCTGGATATTAACTTTGCTACACTTAGGAAAAGTTGAATTCAGGACAAACCTGACAGCTTGGGCTGTAGTGCACTCGATCTTTGTCACACCTTATCTGTCCAAGCCTCATGAACCTGGACAAAGACCTGCAATAATTATGAGGAGAGGCCAAGAGAACTGGGTTTGTTCAGCCTTGAGAAGGATAAAGGGAGCTCTTAATCACCAATAAATATTGAATAGAAGGACACAGAAAGGACATAGGCAAAATCTTTTTGAAGTACCCAGTGATAGAAATAAGACACAAAGGAAACAGACTGGAAATTCTATTTACATGCAAGGAAAAACTTTTCCAGCAGAAGTGCGGTCAAATACTAGACCAGGTTGTCCACAAAGGATTCATAATTTCCATGCTTGAAGATACTACTCAGAAAATGGATGGACAAGCCTAAAGAAGTCTGACCTAGGTTAACCTGCTTCCAACAAAGCTAGGTGACTGCCAGGGATCCTTTTCAGCCCCAATTGTTTTAATTTTATGGTTCTAATTATTTTACAGTTCTAACAAAAGAAACAAAACTGTCTAGGTCCACTCTTAAGGAAGACCTGGAGCTTTGGAGAAAATAGCTTTTAGTATATGCTTGAGGGCTTATAATACAAGAACAGGTATGTTGTTTTGAGAGTGAGCAAGCACAGTCCCGTAATATAAATGGTTTGACTGGTAGGCCATTTTAGGGGGTTTAGTGTGGTCTTTTTCCTCCATGAAAACACAATGAAAACAACAGCAAATTAAACTGCAAAACAACTCACTATCTGTGATATAAGAGTGTCCTGGTTTACAATTCAAAATGTATTCTATCACCATCTGTTGAAATGAGAGAAGGGCTGATCCTTATCTCTATGGGAGATATCTTCTGTTAATGGGCCATTAAGCCCCACTGCTGACTGATAAGATTACATCATCCCATTGGGAGATGATCCAGCCACGGAGAGGAGCCATACCTTTCCTACCTAGATAAAAACGGACATTTAGAACACGAAAGCAGCCTTTTTCCACTGGATTCCAGAGGAGAAAACCAGGCTTTTCCACATCATCACCGGACCTTCGAAGGAAAACAGCACCTTCTACAGGAGCACTGCTTCAACAGAACCACATCTGTCATCCAGGAGGACTGCAGCCACCATTTAATGGGACTGCACCAACACCCTGACTGACAGGGTGTCAGGTTGTATTCTGACTCTGTCAGTGATTTTATTTTATAATATTGCATGCATTTTATTTTTTCTTTTGTTTTCCTATTAAAATTGTATTACTGACTTGGAGTCTCTCATTGGTTTTTCTTTCAAACCAGTACAAACATACACATGGAAAAAAAATATTCATTTATCTCTAGTTCTCTTGTTTTATAAGATTGCACTTCTGTGTGCACAAGCTTACTCTTCTCTATTGTTTGGACTTAGAACTGTCTGATATCTCTTTTGGAATTAGAGCTGTATTGTGTATATCACATTTCTAAGACAGCCTTCATATCTTTCCATCCCACCAACTCTCCAGCTATTTTTAAATTTACTTAGAATTCACCGCCTTTCCTTATTTAAATCTTCATTCTTCTCCCTGATGACATGTATTTGTACATGTATTTGAGATACAGGTTTTTGTTTGCTTATTTATCCCCATGATAGCTTTCAGCATAAATCATGGATCCTGTGGTTCAGGAAATTGTCACAATAATAGTCCTGTAGGGCCATTTTCCCTACACCAAAGATCTACAGATTGAATACTGCTGTACACAATACCCAGCCTTCCTCCAGATCTCCCTCAAAAATTCCTGATTTGGAACTCATTACTTTTAGAAAATTCCTTAGTCCCACTGTCATGAAGCTGACATGAAAATTGGAAAGTAGTCTTTGAAACAGGAAGAGATCTGAACACTAACTCTGGACTCACGTTTTTCATGGGCATGCATTAAAAACATTTTTAAGATGCCAGTACTGAAATTACTCTCCACTTGCAGATACTGCAGTAATGAAGCAGCATTCTGGTGTCAGTACACACAAGAGAGGCCCTCCCCCAGTTCAATTTTGTTGTTTTGTGCCAGTTACCCGTGCATTTTTCATTATCATTTATTTTTATTACCAATTCTATCCCTGACTGTCAGTCAGTCAGCCTGCATGTAGACAGAGTGCTAACCCCACAGACGAGAAAGTCAGAAGAATTTTAAATAAGCTCTTTTTTAAGTGTTTACCATCTAAACCTAATTCCCAAAGTGCTACTGTGGATGGCTAGAGTGCATCCACCCACCCAATTTTGTACCCAGGGGGGAATTTCCATCAGGACAAGTGTCTCTCCATAGGTGATTAACAGCCTTGCCATGTGTTTCCATGCATGTTTATTCATTCATATGTGTTTATTCATTCAGGTCCACACAACTGATTTTTTGTCTCCAGTTGTAATTGTGGTTTGGCTAAAAAAGCTTGGTTCACACAAATCTCTAAACATCTGTTTGTTTTTCTCATTCCCAACCCCCATCTATTAGAAATTCTAGGTGCACACTATGAAAATTTACTGTATATTTATCAAATAGGAAAGAGAAAAAAAACATAAATAAACAAGCAAAACCAACAAAAGGAATCCTACAATTAAACAAAATAAATTCACCAGCTTTCTTCACATCAAAAAACCTCAGCTCTACATAAAAGAATCAACTGCAGGCACCAGCAGTTGAATCAAATACTATTTAAGTCTGGAAAGACAGAATTTAAGATGCATCCAGGTGGTGTTAAGGCCTCAGTGCAAAAGTGAACATCATTCATTATGAAAATTTGTCTTGAATCATTATGAAGTTTGTGTATTAGTAGGCAGATTTAGGTCAAATGTTCCCTAGAGCTGGGCTGCTAATGAAACAGGTTGAAATCTAGTTGTGTTTTCATTAGAATTTCCATACATTTTTTATGAAAGCTTGTACATGACCAGTAGAAAACCCACCACAGTCTTTTTAATAGAAGTACTGATCAAAATGAGATTAAAATATAGAATTAAGTTAGTTTTACTTTACTGTATCAATGAACTTTTTGGGTTTGTTTATTTTTTCCCCATATAAATAAAGCTTACACCATGAGAACATATTGCATTATTTCCATTATATCTTTATTGAGGTCAGCTCTCTGTTCCACCACAACTTTCAGGTGCTTCAGAGACAAATGTCCATCTGTCTTACTTGCTAGTGTCTTCTACTGCAGGATATTCCATCTCAAGGCATTGCAGAACTGTACTCTAAGAAACTAAAAAGATCTCAGCCTCTTGTTTTGCCAAGGGCAGAGGGGGAAGACAAAACCGAAGCCAACAAACCAGCCAGCCACTTATTTTTCATACAGCACTGTTTGAGTGCCTCATGGTGTCTAATGTACTTATGCAACAGGTCAGTAAGGGGGGCAGATGTGCTACTGCTATCCAAGCAGGGAGCTTAAGAACAGACTTATTTTTGGGTGCTGAGAAACTTATCAGGGAAAAAAATAATCAAAAAGAATTGTTTTACCACAGAATTGTACTACCATTCCCCTGAAATTTTCGACATGGCTAATGATGTTTTATATAGTACTTCATGTAACGGGAACCATTAAGTCTCAATACAATTATGATAGCTGAAATGTTCTGGAATATATTAAAATATCCTCATCCTAAAAGGATGCAACACATCCTAGTTACCACATAATTTTCATTTTGCTCCTACTACCTTAGGTAATAAAAAAGTGAGAACAGGTCTTAAACTGTCAACATGCTGCATGGAACAATGGTACCAGGGTGAAAAAGGCTCCTACTCTAAGGACACCTGCACATCTGGCATAAACTGTTAGATACTTAAATACTGGGAGAAGAACTGAGCCAAGAGAAACTGCTGAACCTGCTCTTGGATCTCACCCAGGGCCCCCCACCACAACATCTTCCAATTTCACAGTGGATCTTGGATAGAAGTCAGGAGCTGTTACCATGTTCTTCCCTCTGTTTTCCAAAGTTTATAGTATCCCTTTTATGGTTTTAACAAAATAATGATTTTGGTATTCATCTGCTGCTACTGTTTCAGTTATCACTGTTCCTATTTAGGTACAGGATAAAGTTTTTATAAACTGTCTGCTTTAAAAGAGAGCAATGTATGCAACAGCAAAGTGACAGCCCACAATAAGAATAGCAAAACCTACTGGTGCAAGAAATCCATTAAACAGCCTCTTGCAAAAAGCATCCACATATGGTATGTGAGAAGAAGGGGAAGTGTAGTAAGTACAGTTAGTCTATATGTGAAATCTGGCAGGATACCATAGTACAGGACAAGGTCAGCTACTGAGAACAGGTCACTAAGGTAAGACTTTGCAAGGATCAAAGAAGTGAAGATGCATTCTGCTACTGGCCCCTCATACTCATTTACTAAGTCTGACCACTGTAGATCTTTCATACTCCATGAAAATTCTCCCACCTACAGGGAAAATAAAGAGAAATTGGGAGATAATTCATTCTTTGTGACATCTGACACTTCAAAAACCATGGAATTCTCTCCTGGATGGAGTTAACACTAGCTTCAAAGTCACCTCACTACAACAAATAAAATAAATTACAGAATTCATTCTTACAGAATGCTGTTCGTTTAGTATGATGTGCTTTCTTCATATTGAGCAAGGAATCAAGTGAAAGAATGTGAAACACTCAAGAGGAAAGCTGCTAACATATTTTCAGTGTGTCAAAAATGTTGTTTGTCTGGTCCTCATAAAACATAAAAGGTTCTAGACTACTTTCAGGGATATGAGAATAAGTCATCAAACACAGAAACAAAGTCACCAGAAAACCCCTACAGAATAATAACCCAAATGTCATTTCTTTATTTTTATATTGAGTGTAATTTGTCTAACTTTTTTACTTTTTTTCACCCATTAAACACATTAGAAGACTGGACTGCTAATCCCCTTTTCTTTTAAAGAAGTCACAATAGCTCTTGATAATACAGTTTTGACCTTATCCAATTTTTTACAGCCTATTTGCTATTTCTAAAGTATTATTCATTGCCCATTATTATACTAATAAACTTTATTATCTTTTATAAAGTCAGCAATGGTTACATGCTTGAATGGCCCTCACAAAAGAAAGCTGTAATAACATAACATAACAAGGTAAACCTAATAAAACATTCTTTGTTCTCAAAGTGTATTTGTGATAATGGACCATTACCTTTTATTTATTATTCACATAAATGTATGATGGGATTTGTACCCTCTCCAGTATTAACTGTCTCAACTTGCAGAAACCATCCAAAATTTTTTTATTTAATATTTGGTTTCTAGTAAGAAAATAAAGAATGTATTGGGAAAAAATATTCAAAATTTTCCCATATTATCATTTTTATAGTCTCAGCAACTGCATATAAGTATACTCATCTAAGTGCTAAAGTCACTTTTCCTAGTTTCATACTGAGCTAATACTACCAACTTAAGTCACTTAAATATGCAGTAAAAAAGCAGAAAATTTTAGAAGGTGAAAAATGGTATTGTTTGGACTCTTGAAATTCTGCTGAAATGTAGTGGAATGTCACTATCTCTGTAGTTTTATATCAGAAACTATTATTTGACTCCATGCATGCAACACAGGCAAAACAAAGAGCATAACTAAGAAACTTATAATAAACATCCATGGTGTATGTAAATCTCATTTCATTATGTCAAGTGATGTCTTGACACATGTCTATATACAACTTAGTAACTCCCTATAGATATTTTTCCTATAGCTATATGGAAACAGAAAACCTCTTTCTTTGCCATATAGCTTCTTAAATTTGTTTATTTTAATTAAGTTCAAAATCCTTTTCCGCTTAGGTCTGTTAAGTATCCCTGTACTAGAAAGATCTAAATCTAAGGTGCCTCAGTACTGGTCTGGAAGTCCATCCAAACCACAAGATCTTCTGTCATCCAAGATCATTGGAGGAAGAAACAAAATCAAAACCAAATTAAAAAACCCAAAACAGTATCACAACAAAATCAACAAAACCAGACATACAACTCAAAATACACTATTTCACAAAAATCTCTTTATCCATGGTACCAAAAATCAGAAATTAGATTTTTAACCAGAACTGCAGGTCAAACCTGTAAAACACACCTGGGAGAACAGTCAGATTTAGCAGACTAGACCTTGCTTGATACTCCATAACTTCAACACAGGCAGGACAGACATTTCAACAGACACCAGGAGACTTCCCAAATGCAATAAAACTGAACTCCAAGGTGTACATAACCACTCTCCTGACCTCCTTTTGTCGTACACCTCGTCATGCTTTCTCTGTCAAAATAGTGGGACGGGATGAGCTTGTAAACAAAAAGGTAATGGCTCAGAACTACTCTGTGTTGGGGACAATTTGCCATTGAGCTCACCATAACCACTTTTATTTTTCTGGTATGAGTGCCTGCATAACATTTCCATCAGTGTCATACTAAAAAACAGTGTTAAACAGGGATAAGACACATCCTATTTTGAACCAACACTTTCCAGCAGTATTGAGTACAACATTGACCCAGTGCTAAAGACCTCTGATGTAAATTTAAGTGGAACACTCATCAAATGCAAGACAACCATTTTTTGCAATCAGAATACCGATACAACAGTAGTAGGCTCAGATCGTGCTTCATATGATATACAGCAGTCAGGCAAGTAACACATTGTAAATGATTCTTGGCCTAAGCTTTTAAAAGTCTTCCTAATGTTCAGGCTGTCTTCCTTTTGAAAAGCACATGGTTAGCATCCTTTAGCTGGATAGAACTTGGTGGGAGTTATGATGTTCCAGTAATATTTTCTTACTCATGTTAACTCAATGTGTGCTGGTTCTCCCTTTAGAGGTAGCCATGGGAAATACCTCACTATACAATTAATTTCTATTGAGCATTTTAGTAGTACATTTATTTTTCAAAAGTATTTTGATGCACAGTATGAAGGATAGAAAGCAAGAAGTTGTCTGTCTAATCAGACAGCATGTCATCCTGCAGAATCTCAGCCATTCTCTACTTGGACCATTTTTTAATACCTTCTATGGTACAGCACTTTGCAGAATATCTTTTTATTTTGTAAGTCTTGGGATAACAGACAGTCATTCTTCACACTCATGTAAATTGTTCCATTAGTTAAGGGCCCTAGCTATCAAAAGATCAGCCCCCAGATGCACACATTACAGTCAAATTCTCTCCTAAGTGGGCAGAGAACCTAAATTAAACACTTTGTCTGTCACTATTATTTTTCTTTTAGATTCACATCAGTGTTTCTCCTAATTATTATAAGTTATTCTTCTATATGCTAAGTAGCCTCTAATAGGATCTGAGGTGCAATGTATGCTTATAATTGTAGAAAAGCTGCATTATTCAGGCTAGTAAGTACGCAGAGAACTTTCCACTCTCCTGATCCAGGGAATACAACATAGCAATGAATATTATCAAAGCAATATTCTTTGAAACATCTGCTATTTACTCAATTCTAATCACAGATAGACGGGGGGAACTCATAGCTGCTCTGTCATTTATGTCAGCAACTGTTTACCCAAATGATGGTACAGTGTCATAAGCTGCACGTGAATTATTTAATTTTCTATTATTAAGCTCATTCTGAAAATATTCAGAAAGGGCTGCCAACTGGCAGTGTTCTCAGAGATACTCTGTCATAAGCCAAAAACCTGCCCAGGTTTATTAACAGAAATAACAATTTAAAGACACAGATTTGTCAACATGTTAAAATTATTTGACATTAACTTCCTAGTCATCATAATCAATCCCAACTCTAACAAAATTTTTTAAAAAACAACTGAGGCACCTTACCAAAGCTGTAAGTTCAGTGTTGGACTACGGCTGCCTGTGTCCCCAGCTCCTTAGGAATTTTTTTAGGAAATCACACTATCATCTTCTCAGGCTGAAGGTCTCATTCTGAATCATCCTGAGAAGCAACTGCAAAAAACTGTGTGAGATAAACAGCTCACAATACTGCTGATTTCCTTTATTGAGTTATAATCAACATCCTTTGGGAAAAATGCCTTTGGAATCCCAGATTCATTCAGGCTGCAGAGGACCTTGGGATGCCCTGTTCAAAGCAAGATGGTAATTGAATTCAGAACATACTTGGGGCTTTATCTAGTCTGGTTCTGAAAAGCAACTGGGCCCTCAAGCTTATGAACTGCAACTTCTATTTTACTGTCATCTGCAGGTTTGATGGAGCTCCATTCTGTTTCCAGCTAGTATTTAAAGATATTAAACAAACAAGGTCCCAGAATAGACCCTGGGGAACTTCACCGCTAAACAGCCTTCAGGTAGAGTAGAAACTATTGACTACTAACTTTTGAGCCCAGTCTTTTTTTAACTTATTCATTCTTTGTAGCCCTTTTGCAGAATGCTAACCAAGGTCAAATTTAACATTATTTAGCTCAACTGAACTGTAGGGCTATCAATGAAGAGTTTATTTCCTCCAAGTGACCATATGCTGTGAAACTGCTCTAATTTACAATGCAGACTGAACTGATGCCTGCTGCTCTGAGGACTGAATAAGTATGAAAATGGCCCTAAGAAGAACTAAATTCATTCAATTAAATATTTCGGAAAATGAAGAGATTTGATCTTTCAGCAGCTTAATAGTTCAGGATATTTTTCCAGTGTATTCTGGTGGTCTACACAGTATGAACACTGTCCATAAGACCAGGAGGGAGTTAAGAGTAGAAACTGACTCAGATTCTAAAAGCTGTATGGAGCTGGTGCTCAGTGAGCAAAATTTGAATAAATTCTTCTTTACTGCCAACACCCAGAGCAGAGCCCACAGACCAATCCACAGAGACATTTGGGAATGTAAGAAAATACTATTGGATGCAGGTAACTCAGAAGATAGGTTATGAGATGGAAAAAAACAAGTGGGAAAAAAAATCAAATAATTAGGATACAGAGAAAGAAGGGAGTGATAGAAGAATCACAGAATATGCTGAGTTAGAAGGGACTGATCAGGATCATTGAGTCCAACTCCTGGCCCTGCACAGGACACCCTAAAAATCACATCATGTGCCTGAGAATATTGTCCTAATGCTTCTGGAACTCTGTCAGGCTTGGTGCTATGACCACTTTCCTGAGGAGCTTGTTCCAGTGCCCAACCACCCTGTTGTGAAAAACTTTTCCCTGATATCCAGCCTAAACATCCCCTGACTCACTTCATGACATTTTCTCAAGTCCTGTCACTGTCACCAGAGTAAAGAGATCAATGTCTGCCTCTCCAGTTCCCCTTACAAGGAAGATGTGACTGAAGTGAAGTCTCCCTTCAGTCTTCTCCAGGCTGAACAGACCAAGTGACCTCAGCAGTTCCTCACACACCTTTCCCTCCAGACCCTTCCCCATCCTCCTTTGGATGCTTTCTAATAGTTCAATGTTTTTTGGGTCTTTTTTTTTGTTTTTATATTGTGGCACCCAAAACTGCCCCCAGCACTCAAGGTGAGGCTGTCCCCGCTCAGAGCAGAGCAGGACAATCCCTCCCTTGCCCAGCTGGCCATGCTGTCCCTGATGCCCCCAGGACAGAGCTGGTCCTCCTGGCTGCCAGGGCACAATTTTCTCTTAATCAGGACCCCCGGCTCTTTTCCACAGTGCTGTTCTCCAGCCCCTCTTTCGCCAGTCTACACACACAACCAGGGTGGCCCCATCCCAGGTGCAAAACCCAGCACTTGCTTTTAAACTTCATACTGTTGGTAAGACAGACACAAAGATTCAGGAAGGGCAGAGTGTGGTGAATTTTAGGCTCTTTCACAGAGCTTTTCTTCTATCTGTAAGTGAATTGCACTATTTTCCATAGTTTCTTGCAGTGGAAACTCCTTTATTTTAGATTTTATTGCCAGTTTGTAATTTCCAGTTTTTCTTGAGAATCAACACAGATCCCAGTGATGGGTTGGACCCAGAATATGGTTGACAAAGGTTAGTTTGTGAGGCCAAAACATGCCCTGTTATTTGCAGTATTTCACTCTTCATTGTCTTGGAGAGTAGATCCAAGAAAGATGATTCCATCAACTTTATGCCCAGCACTTCCATACAGCAAAGCAATCAAGCTTTCGGAATAACAGTAGAGAAATTCTCTTCTGCCCAGATT
Source organism: Toxostoma redivivum (assembly GCA_013397375.1). NCBI lineage: Eukaryota > Metazoa > Chordata > Aves > Passeriformes > Mimidae > Toxostoma > Toxostoma redivivum. The sequence goes on along the minus strand of VXBI01004340.1, from coordinate 89,214 downwards.
AGCAGAGCTATTTGGTTTCTTTATCTAAGTTCACATGCTAAATTCCTGGCAGATCAATTGAATTAACATTTGCTTTTACATCCCATCAATACAGGCAGAATAATCAAAAAGAGGGATAACAGTGAGGTATTGAAGGCCCTAAACATATCTCCACTCTTGGAGACTATGCAACATTCCATCTCATATTTAACAACCTATTAAAGAAAAGAAAAAAAAAACCTTTTTAATAGATCATCAGCAAGTCCAATAAATCCTATCCCACAACTGAGAAATACCAGAAACTCCACATACTACTTAGGAATTCACTTGTGTGGAAAGCAATGCCAATGCCTGTTCAAAAGAACAGTTTTCAGACAGGCATCCAAGTGAACTCTTGTCCTCACTTCTCCCAGTAGTGTGGTGTTATCCAGCCTGTTTGAGTGGTACAGTGCTGTTTGGTTCTTTACTCCTTAAAGCATAGTTTGGAATCATTGGCAGGGGTTTTTAGTATTAGTTTTACTAACACTTCACAACCAAAATCCACTGAGTTCCACATTGACCCAAAAATGCATCTTCCCTGGTGCCAGCCAGAACTTCAGCATAGCTTTATTCAAAGTAGAACAGGGATGAACTTCTCTGTTTCTGCATAAGACCAAGGACCTGCTTCCCAATAAAAATTCTAAGTTCCAGAGACAGTATAAATCTTGACACACACATGCAGAATATCTGTCTTCTGTTAAACAGGTTTTTCATCAGAATATGTGTAACATTATCTTGTCACTAAAACAGTGACAGAGCAGGAATCTTGTCTATCTTCCACATGGGTTGCAGGATGAAGTACAGCCAAATAGGGAACTTGTGGTTTAGGCTTCCTTTTCTCTGAGGCTCTTGTCACAGCAGGACCATACCTGCTCCTACACACCACATCTGGAGCAGTGGGGCAGCAACAATGAAACAGCATAGAAATGCATGCAATTCTTTCAGTGCCATCCAAAACCAGAAGAAACTACTTAAATCCTTACATACATGAAAAGGCTCACCTGTCTGACAATGCTAATAGATTAACAATTCTCCAGCTTTCTATTAAAATAGGGAAAAGTAATTATTCAGTCTTCATTTATCCTTTCATGTTACCTTGAGCCCATAAGACGTCTTGAAGGAACATTTATTATTCCATATGCACAGTGTGTCTCCTCATTTTCTTTTAGTGCACTTATTATGAAAGAAAATAGATTTTATTCTTCCTTTTATTTTTCTATGCTAGATGAAATGAAGAGGACACAGAAGTCAGCTTGTAAATATTTATGCAAACTTCTGAGTAAACTTAAGAGCAAGAACTCGGTAAGTCAACAAAGGGTGACCCTTCCCAAACAAATAGGTGTAAAACTTATGGTGGTCAAGGGAATAATATAAATTAATAATTTATATGTCTCCTAAATCTTTACCTATCTCGGAAACACTCGTGTTTTTCAGCTAATACTGAAAAAATATATAACTTGCTGGAAGTTGAGGGTGAGTACCCCTTATGCCCTAAGTAACATGACACCATGTCCTCTCTCAGCTACCCACTCTTCCTACAGTCTCAGTCATCTGAAGGATGATTCTTAGCTCTATGCAATCTCATTGCCCTTCCTTAGCTCTCTGGTGAGCTCCATCCTTCTCCTGTCACCATATTTCATTGAGCATAACCACTTAAAGCATTTAAGCAGCATAAAGCAGCCAACAAAAGAAAGCTTTTCTATAGTCAATGTTTTTGAAAGTCAGTTCAGAGAGAAGCATCTGTCGGACAAACATCTAAGCTTACTCTTTTCTGCTTTCCATGGGACTTGTTTGACCTTAGGAAGGTTTCCAGTACTTTGGTAGACATCACAAGCACAACACAGCAGCACGAAGAAACATCAGCTAGGCAGGCTCAGCAGCTACACATATTCCAGCACATATTTCTCACACAGCCAAGTGGACAGGTCTTCTCCTCTGAGAGGTAGTTTTCACTTGGCTACAAGGGAATTCTGTATTAAAGTCCAGTCAAGTGAGACAACTGGTTTAATAATGTAGCACACATTGATGCTTGTGTCAGCAAGACATAAAAGAGCAAGGTGAATTATTTCTGCCACATAAAAACTGCACATGGCAAAAGCCTTGTAATGCCAGGATGCAAGAACAGAGGTGAGGAGATTGGAGTTTTTACTACCTTTTTTTTTTTAATGACACAGAAAAAAAACAGAAAATGCAATGGACATTTTCTGAGTCGAGCTGGTTCTTGTTATGTTGTTTGCCTAGAGTTATCATATTCACAGCTGCTTCACATTCACACTGTGCTGTCATTTAGCACTGTTACTGGGCTTCTGGGAACTCTTGGAGATAATGACACATGCTTTCATTTTAGATAGAATTATCTGCATGTTCTTAAGATTCACTAGAGAGTGCATCAATTAACATATCCCAGATATTAATCCATAAAGCTTGCTTGTATTTTTGGTGGTTGTGATTCATTGGTTTTAAGCAGTCCTATTCTTTTTGCTTTCATTAAACAGTTGTTTATTTAATCAGAGATCTGCTGGTTTATCTAATATTTTAAAAATTAATTTAAAACCCTAAGCAAGCAGGGAGAACTTTCAAAAGCTGTGAGGAACTGAGGAATTTGTATTGGGCAGAGAGAGGAAAGTGAAAAGTGAGAGGTTTTTTTATAGCTTCTACTTAAATATACTATAAAGCATAGAGGTGTGAAATTTTTTTCTTTTCTTTAATCATCAGATACTAAATACTTTGATATTATATTTGTCAGTTATTAATGTGTTGGGTTTGCATGGGCTGGATTCTGTGACAAGCTGTCAGGAAATTCCCCCATATCTGAGACAGTCAGAGCCAGCCAGCTCTAAGCCAGACCTGCCCTGGCCAAGGCTGAACCTTCCAGAGCCAGTGGCTGCAGCTGTGGGATAAGGGTGGGGTGGAGGGGAATAATCTACAGCTGCAGCTGAAAGGAGTAGAGGGAATACCTGAGAGAAACATCCCAGCAGGCATTGATGGAGGAGAGGGGCAGGAGCAGAGCAGCCTGTGGCACACCATGGTGGGGCAGCTGTGCCCCTGCAGCCCATGGAGGTCCAGCCTGCGGCTCTGTATGATTAAGGGTAAAAAAATATTCCGCACTTAAGAGAAAATCCTATTGACTATTGAACTGATGTTGAATAGTATAAAAGTTTAGCTCAAAAATTTGAACCTGTTTTTTCTTCCTCCAAGGTCAATATAATATTGTAAGTATAATGACTGGCTTTAAAAATGCTCACCAAGCATTTAAAAGACAAGATTGTGATATTTCAATTATGTTTTAAGATTGCAAAAAATCTCTTGCAAGAAGTCTGTGAAATTTATGTACATTACCCATTTAGAAATAATTTAAGGAAAAAACATCAATAACAAATAACCAACAAAAGTCTTTCTGCATTTCCTGGCAGCAGTTTGTCAGGTGTTATCTTCAGCACAATTAAGAGGGCTTTAATAAGAAAAGGTTGTTCACACAAGGACAGGTTGTCAGCACGTGAAATCTTGATTTTTTTATTCAGGGTCATTGAAATGCAAGGTTCACTCAGATGAAAAATCTGAATAAAAATGTTCAAAACATCTCCATTCAATGCTTCTTTGTAACCATGTCACAGGATTGTAAAGACTCTAACTGAACATTCATAGAAGTTCTGTGAAATGTACTAGATAATCACGAGATAAGGGCCAAACGATCTCATGACATTCTTTTCCAATAACTGTGTTTCAGAACCTTTTTCATTAGGATTTTAGTCTTATTCTGCATTTCCTCTGTGCCAGAGAAATGCAAATACTGCAGGCAGAGGTCTTCCAGTTTGTATGCCTCTGAGAAGAATTATTGAGAAAAGGAGCAAGAATAAGGGGGTTTCTTGGCCTGCCAAAAACATCCTCCACCATCTGGGTAAGCCCAAATAGTCCTTCTATAAGAAATACATGTACAGTTAGGTATTGTAATTTTGACACAGAAAAGCATTTTTATCTTAAATAATCCTATCATTTCTATATGAAGGTTTCTGAATGAATGTGCAAAATGAGTATATATGAGCAATAGTCATGTAAAGTGTAATAATACTGATATAATGAATGTTCCTGGGAAAGAAATCAAAGATGAAACTTGCCTAAATCATACTTACAACATATTGTGATGCAGGGAGGAGAATTTTGATCTTCAAAGTCATAGGCTTTATGATTTTCCTACCAGGAAGATTTCTCTCATTGAAATGAGAATGCCCAGAATAAAGAAAAAGCAGAGGAAAGCCCATGGATTGAAAATGCTAATCAGAAGTCAATCTAAAAATATCCAGAATTTAATAGAAGGCAATAATTATGTAATTATTTTTGAAACTGTGACATAGAATTCTACTCAAGATATTAAAGGCTCTTAAAATTTAAATTATTACCCCTACCCCAAACAGTAGGTGTGCTCCAGAAAGTACAGCAAGGACAGCAGCATAGCACTGACTCTTGGAGAGATTTTGTTGAACTAGACCTGTAGGTCAGGTTCTTACAACATTTACATGTGTTCACATTAAAAAATGTCATGATATGGAAACAGGTCTAAAGCTCAACTTGTACTACATTTTATTACCTTATTACTGTATTGTAGGTCAATATGCATAAAATGGGCTATGTACCTTAAATAACCTATTTAATCATTCTAGATTTATTGTGACAACCACCCATGAGACAGAGATGTCCAGATATGGCACCTAGGCCAACCATAGCATTGCCTGAAATCAGAGGCAATAAGGCAATAATCTGTAATTCAACCAACCATATCAAGCAGTGAAATGGATTTATGATGGTGTTCTGTGAGAGAAATGAAGGTCAGTTTTCAGCAGTGAAGGTGCTGTTGACTGCAGAAGTATGTGATGAAATTATATATAAGTTTCTGTCATCCTTTAAAAAGAGAAAAGGAGCAGAATGGACTTCCATTCTGTGGTTTGAGTTATTCCCTGTCCTTTCCCACAAGACAAGATGGAAGATCATAGCAAAAGAATGATACATGGTTATTTATCTTCATCAGCTGAAAATAAAAATAACATCATCTGCCTGGAGGAAGATATTTAATAACTTAGATTTTTTTAATATTTCACCAATAAAATTGATAACAAGCATTAAAAAAACAAACAAACAAACAAATATTGCCATTGATATCTTCTGCACAGATGGACAGAATCTTTCCAATGGTTGTTTTTCAGACTACTGCAAAAATCAGGATGTTTGGGGACTAAAATTCTATCAAAGTTCTAGGGGAGAGAGGAGATCCTCCTGTCTAATATCTGACAAACTTTTTACATTATTTATTACTATGTTAAATGTATAACAATTATACCAGCATCTCACCACCTTGTTTCACCTCACAGTTGCCTGCTAGAATCTTATCTACAGATGCTCACCTGTGTAAATATCCCTAAAGCTGTCAATATAAATATAGGCAAATCTACAACAGATGCACCAGTGCACCTTGAGAAGAATTCTTCATGGATTTTCGGCCAACAGTTCCCTTTCTCACCATAATTTTTTTCTTTTTGATCTTGAGGTACACATCTGTGCCATCTTTACTGTAACACTGTACTTCACCTTTATGCAAAGGGTCTTATCCTAACTGATCCTTTCCTTATAGTCCTAACTGTGAAAATTCTTTTGCACAGTGTCTAAATTGTGCTTCTTTTTAAAATTTAAGTGAAAAAAATACACATGAAATTATAAGAGGAGGAGGGAAGCAAAAAGTATATCTACTAGTCAGCCAGATTAGCATGGAACACCTTTATTTCAATTTTTTTTAATTCTTGTTATTAGGATGATAAGTAAAAATTGAAAGTATCACCAATACAGAAAATAAATTCAATTCCATAGAAACTCTTCTGGCAACTGAGCATTTAATATAGCAAGACTTGAGAATTATTAATTACAATGACACTGAAGTTTGCCAAGATGTTGTCCAAACACTAATTGTGAATTTAATCTGTTGTCCCACCAATTTCAGCTTTTAAAGCACAAGCTCTAATGAAGGCTGAGACCCGAAGCCTTTAAAGACTCTTGTTGTCAGAACATGAGAAGGTGCTTAGCAATTTGGAGGATTGTCAGAAAGAAGTATGACGTCTATTCATTCGGTTATGGTACATAAAGGATGCAGGATGAACTGAATAAATAGTGACTTTGTATTTAGTCCTTGATTGACTACATTCCAGATATGCTGAAAGCATAAATTAATCAAAACTCGATCTACAGTGGAAAGGAAGAAGGTCTAATCCTTTTGCTAATCCCTAACAAAGGAAAAGAGTACTGTATGATGCAGTAACCATTTTAATGTCTACTTGCATAATTGTGCTGCATTCTACAACTAATATCATGGATTATATACGTTCTCTTCTTATTCTCTTTGAACAAATATCTGTAGTTCAGGAGAATATTTTGCAAGAAAGACATTGGAATACCAGTTTGTGTTTTATAAAAATAAATGAGGAAGGAATCACACTGATTAAAAGACTTACCAAACCTGGATAGCCCACTAGTATAAGTGTTTTCTGGGGATGCTTCTCCCAGAGAAGCTATAGGAGCTGCTTCAGTGAGCAGCTGCCAGAAGCCTCCCCATGTCCAAGCGAGCCAATGCAGTTGGCTCCAGGAGAAATCTGCCACTGTCCCAGACTGAACCCATCAGTGACAGTGGTCATGCCTCTGGGTTAGGCATGTATAGCAAGGAAAAAAGTTATTATTCAGGAGACATTGGAGCCAGAGAAAGAAGGAGGGAGAATATGAGGGAGGAACAACCCTACAGACACCAAGGTCAATGCAGAAGGAAGGGCAGGAGCTATTCCAGGAGCCAAAGCTGAGATTCCCCTGCAGCCATGGTTGAAGACCATAGTGAGGCAACTGTGCTGCCCACGAAAGCCCTTGGTGGAAGGGACATCCATCTACAGCCCATGGAGGACCCTACACCAGAACAGGTGCATGCCCAGAGAAGGCTGTGATGCTATGAGAAGACCATGCTGGAACAGGCTCCTAGCAGAACCTATGGCCTCATGGACTTGTGGCCCCATGGGGGACTCAGGTTCTGGCTGTTTGTTCCTGAAGGACTACACCCTCTGGAAATGGACCCATGCTGGAGAAGTTTGTAAAGAACTTCAGCCTGTGGAAGTACTCAGGGGAAATTGTCTCATGTGGGAGGGACTCCCACACTGGAGCTTGGGAAGGACGTGAGGAGTCCTCCCCCTAAGGAGGAAGGAATGGAAGAGACAACATGTGATGAACTGACTGCAGACTCCACTCCCTGTCTTCTTGCACCATTGGGGAGAAGAAGGAAGAGAATTCAGGAGTGAAGATGAGCCTGAGAAGAAAGGAGATTAGGGGTGGATCAGGTTTGTGTTTATTTCTCATTATTCCACCCTGATTTCAGGACTGTCTGATGCTTGCAAAGCCCTAATTGCAACTGTGGGTCAGCAGTTGCCAGCAAAGAATTCTCATCCTCTCTGCTGTGGTACAACAGATTCCTTGTGCGAAGCTGTTTGCTGATAGTCAGCTAAAGGGATCATCAGCTAGTGCCATTGTTTCTCTCTCCTTCTGGGATCAGTAGAACAATCAGTTTCTCCTTGCCCAAGGTTTATAAATAGATACCAATATAAATAGTGATACAGTCCTGAGTACTGCAGATTCATAATGCACTCTTGTAGTTATGGATAGAAATGTATAAAGTGGAGCCTTGACTATAGTCCCAGTGAGATGCGCTGCTGGTTTACATCACTTGTTTGAAGAAATATGCAATAAAGTAACTAAGTTATTGTGCTAGAAGAAATAATTACTGAAACCTTTTCCCAGTCTCCAGTACTGAAAGAAAAAAGGTGCAGGGGATAGGAAATTGGACTATAGGGTGCTGAGGAAGCCACCTACCTGTTTTCTTTTCCTTCTGATCAAATTAGAGTGGCAGTGGTTTCAGGGAAAATGCACAAAAATCTTTTTATTTCTTAATGTAATTCAGAAAATTCCTTCAGGTGAGAACATGCAGAGTATTGTTAGGAAAGAACAGAGATCTCTATGTAAGTAGACTAGTTACGATGACCTTGATAAATTGATTAAACAATGCAGCATTATGATCCACAGTAATCTTCTGTTGAGTTCAAAACAGAGTTTGAGAAAAACTCTAGAAAAATGTGCAAAATGCCAAAGAAGGAGTGAGATCTGAGCATGACTGAAAGTTACTTTTAAGCCTATATTCTTGCTTTGATGCAGGCTTATAAATCCAATTAACATTAATGAGAAATGTGTTATGCCCATATGCAAACCATGAGCTGAGATTCCATACTTCCCCTCCAAGATTCTTTTGTATAATTCAAATATTGAACTGTTACATTTGAAGCATATTTTGACTTGAAAAGTTTCAAAGTTTAGTGTTTGTTCTGCCTTAATAAAAATTAATAGCAACAAAGTATAATTGCTTCACTAATGTTTTGCAAAAACATCAAAGCCTTTTATGTTTCTGCACTTTGAAAGAAAACTCCAAAATAACGTTGATGTATTTTGCACAGATCATATAGCCTACATTGCATAAATCACAAAGTTCTGTAAATACTGCATTGTAAGGTGTTCAAGTCAGATTTCTAAACAGACAAATCAAATAGAAAGAGGCAGGATCCCTGATTTGGAGGGAAAAAAACTAATCAGAGCTTAGAACTGCAGAAAAACTATTCTTGGTTTCAAGACAGCATTCTTCAAAGGAAAAAAAAAAACACTTTAAAATAGAATGAAAGACTTCAATTGTTCCCTGAAACAGATTTTAAAATGAGGAAAGTAAGGCATCTGCATTATTAATCAGAAAAATACATCTTACGAATTTTAATACTGTATTTGTTATTTTCTGCTGAACACAGTGTTCCTCATAACCTGACAAGGTGATGATCCCAAAATCAAAACAGATGGTCTTTAAAAGATCTAGAGATCCTCGCTTTTAATGAATCTCAAAAATCCTATAGGATTTATAATAAAGCTACTCATACATATAAAAGAAACATGCTTCTTCAGTAGCTTGCTTAACAATATTTCTATGAAATCAATTACCTCTGTCTGATGGTTTAATGACTAAGAGACATAAAGAGAGACAGAGTCTCCTTGCTGTTCCACAGCTGGTGCTGTAATACTATATTCTAATTATTCTTCTTCCCTTTTGGATTGGGGTGTGTGCCTATGATTTTTCTTATTCCTAATTTTGCTCTGTCAGCTACTTCAAATTCAGTCAATTTTCCCATTCTACCCTCTTGGCATGGAAAAAGACCAGCATAAACTTCCCAAGCTAGGTTCCTTTGCAATCCCTGTCACTGTCGTGAGCCAACAGTTCAGTCCTGTTTTCTATTAACAACTGCTGACCTATGTCTTCTACATTTCTGCCAACCTCTCCATCTTTTAATATTATCTCCTCATCCCAGACCGCTTCATATTTTTTCTACCTTTTACATACTGGAAACCAATTATATCCTATTCCTTGGAAAAAGATGTTTGTGGGTTTTTTATATGGTTGTATAATGTATCCTTGAGTGTCTCTCCTTCTGTCAGCCACATCAGTACAAGTTATGATGTAATTACTGCTTCAGTGGAAAAAGGAAGAGCTACATAGATCATGTGTCTGGACTCAGTGTCCCACAACATCCTTCTCTCTAAATTGGAAAAGTATGGATTTGATGGGTGGACCATTCAGTGGGTAGGAAATTTGTTGCACAATCACATCCAGAGAATAGTGGTCAGTGTCTCAATGCCCAGATGAAGATCATTGATGAGTGGCAGCTTCCCAGAGCCCATAGTGGGACCAGTACTATTTAATATTCTGATCAAAGACATAGACAGCAATGAGTGCACCCTCAGTACGCTGCAGATTACACCAAGCTGAGTGGTGCGGTGACACACATGAGGGACAGGATGTCATCCAGAGGGATCTGGACAAGCTTGAGAAGTAGGACCATGTGAACTTCATGAGAGACAGCAAAGCCAGGTTCAAGGTCCTGAACCTGGGTCAGGGCAGCCCCCAGTATCAATACAAGCTGGAGGCTGAAGGAACTGGGAGTAGACCTGCTGAGAAAGACTTGAAGCTACTGGTGGATGAAAAGCTGGACATGAGCTGGCAGTGTGAGTTTGCAGCCCAGAAAGACAAACACATCCAGTGTGACCAGCAGGGTGAGAGAGGGGATCCTGCCCCTCTGCTCTGCTCTGGTGAGACCCCACCTGCAGTGCTGCATCCAAGGTCGTGTTAGTCCCAGAGGAGGGACAAGAAAGTGATCAGAGGGATGTGTGATCAGAGGCATCTGTGCTAGGAAGAAAGGCTGGGAGAATTGGGGTTGCTCCTCCTGAAGAAGAGAAGACTCCAAGGAAACCTTATTTTCACCTTTCAGTACTTAGAGGGCCTCATAAAAGAGACGGGAATGGATTTTGTAGTAGAGCCTGCTGCAGTGGGTCAAGGATTGATGGCTTTAAATGAAAACGGGGTAGGTAGATTTAGATTGGATAAAGGAAAAACTTTTTTGCGATGAAGGTGGTGAAACACTGGAAGAGGGTACCCGGAGAGGTGGTGGATGCCCCATCACTGGAGACATTCAAGACTAGGTTGGATGGGGCTCTGAGCAACCTGATCTCATTGAACGTGTCCCTGCTCATTGCAGGGGAGTTTAACTAGATGACCTTAAGTGATCCTTTCCAATCCAAACCATTCTACAATATTAGGCAGTAAATCACTTAAGGACACATATTTGTGTATTGTATAGACAATGAAAGAAAGTCTTTTAAAAAATACTATACAAACCATCCTATATATTTATTTATAACACTTGATCAATAATTTAACAGATTTCTACCAGTTACCTGGTTCCTGAGTACAGCTGCAGACAGCTCAAACCTCCTGTGAAGTGTTCCTTCAAGAGTTAAGCACTCCCTGTCTTGGAGAGTTACTGCACTGGAACAATGCAACTTTTAATTGCTTCTGGTTCTTTTGATTGACCAGGAAGGAAAACAAGATGAAAAATATACATTGTATTTCACAGAATTTATCTAAACATCCCCGTGCTGTTATCATCAGAGTTTATTATTTGAATCCAAATACAGCCAAAAAAACCCCAGAAAAGCTCTTAATTGCAAATTTCAGCTGGGTTCCATTGAAGTCATATGAGACTTCAAAACTACAAAACAACTCAAATTCTGTGAGAATTAATAACTCAATGGAAATCAATTCTGGAATAGATTTATTGAATCATATAACCTAGTCCACTGACAGTGGACTATCTATCTCTATTATTTTTGGTGCTTTGTTAAGGTTTGTTTTCAAAGTCCTACATAACAATTGGGAAAATGTTTCAATATTTCTTCAAAATTACTGAATAAATTATGAGTAGAAAAACAGATGTTTCCTGAATTTTTTGCAGAGTATATAGCTCATTAGAGGCATTGTAGTGGATCTTTTCCTGTTAAAAAGTTTGTTGCTTGAAAAAGCATCACAACCTTTGAACTTCATTTTGGTGCTGTTGTAGGGTTTGTTTTATTTTACCTAACTGTTCTCATATATACTTCCACCTGTACTACACAGAAATAATTTTCTACTCCTGAAGCCCTTCAGATAAATTTAGAGAACAATCATGTGGTCCTGCAATCTCATTTTACTGAAGTCTCACATATTGGGCTCTTTTCATCTTCCTTCAGTCCTTCATCTTTAACTTCTATTGTTTGTTTCTGGTTTTCACTGTACTCCATCTTCTTTGTGATAATATGGCAGTGTTTTGTAATTTTCCATAGGAATCTCTACCAAGAATGATATTTTTAATAAATTTTTACAACAACGTACTTTACATGGTTTGAGGCATTATAGGCATGATGTGGAGCCCTAATGTATGCCTTCTAATAGCCCTCAGCCAGTAAAAATTCTCTTGTTTAAGTGGAAGAGGCCTATGATTTCAGAGAAGAAAGTTGTAATTTCCTCTACATTCATCCATTCAGTTAGCTGGTAAATGTGATTTCTGAGTACACAAGCATCCATGAATGGCTTTATAATGATCCTGCAGTAAATTAATGTGATTTAATCTGAAGAGACTTGAAGGCAGCAGCTGCATCAGATGATGTTGCCCCACTCCTGAAACATAAAAGTATTTTAGAGGTGTATCAGAAAAGCTATCTATTGCAAAGGGGTAAACAGGACAAAACAACTGAAATCTAAGGCCACCATTTCAGCTACCTTACTAACAGTAGATCTGCTGATGAGAGAGTAGAGTTTCCAAAAGAAAAGAGAGGAAAGAGGTGGGCATGTAGAACTGAAGGGAGATTAAATGCAGCCAGGAGGAAAATAAAGCTGTTGAGTTACAGCTTATACTGTGAAACATTAAGAAGCAGTGAGCCCTTAAATAATGTAGCTGAATAAAACCTGTTGGTCATAGAGATCATCATGAAAATAAAAAGCTGGACAATCCATTTGCTTATCAACACTGCAGATTTTCTTGAAGCTAGAATATAGAGAGGGAAAAAGGAGAAAGAAATCAAAATTTAGAGATAAGGATCTACTAGTTATGCAACCTTAGAAAAGTGCACATATATGTAGTACTTTCTCTCTGGGAAGGTAGAAAACTATACACAAACCCAGTCAGATATTCCCTCCATTTCATTTTATGGACTATCTTCTTTTACTTGGTCTTCCTCAGGGATTGGCTTCTTTGGTCTCCTGCCTTGACACAGATGACACAGTTCTTCATGAATCCTAGCTCACTGATCAGCTGGTCCCAGATCTGCCATCTGGAAACAAAACATTGTCCCAAGCACTGTAAAAGAAATGAGGAGATTTGTTGCATTGCTTCCCATACCAGGTAGCAGAAAGAGAAGATAATTATGCATTTCTCATTGCCATTAGCCATCAGAGTAGGTGGGGATTCTGTTAAAGAGCTCAAGCTTCTGACTTAGCCTCCATATGACCCTTACTAAGGGGTTAAGCACTCAATTTTCTGAGAGATCATCTGTGCGAACCCATTTGACCAGAGCCCTCCTGTGCATGCATAGATTTTGTTTTGCAAGCTATGAGTCATAAACACCCACACATTTCTAAAAACTTAGCAGCGTATAGCAATGTCATATATTACAGAGTTTCTACACACAGAAATCAATACCTAGTGAAATCAACTATTAGAAAAATGAAGAGTGGGAGAGAGTTAAGAATAGAATCCAATTAAAGCTGATGCAGCTTTAAGTAACAGATGTTTTTATCAACATCTGTGAAAATGAATACACTTGTTTTTCATTCATTTCAGAGAAAAGTTTTCTTTCACAATTCACTGTCTCCATTAGAATATATTAAACCACTTAAAGCACTTAGCACCTTTTGTGAAATTCATGTCTCCAGACATATAAAGTATTTTGAAAAGTAGAGAATGCTTATTTTTTTAACCCTTCCAAAGTGTTTGGACATTACTTCTATGCTATGGTTGTTTCCACCTTCAGACCATTAATCTTCTCTTAATAAATAGTGTTAATGAGTTGTTTTCCTGCACTTACAAGCATGCAGACTAAATAAGAAATATCCATTTCACTAGTAAAAGTTTAATTTGATGAATTATCTACATGCTCTGGCACTGTACTGCTATGTAGTTTCTGACTTAATGTACAGCATTTGAGAGAACTTCCATGAAAAAAGATGATAAAGATAACTCCCTATTTATTTAGTTGCAATCAGAAGATAAACAAACTCATATTTCCTCACCATGAAATCATGAGAAGCTCTAAATCTAAAAAACTCACTCTAAACAGTGATATACTAAGCCATGCAAGTATTATTTGCACATACTTGGTGTATGAGATCAGTTAAGAAATAGACTTATCTCATGGATAATGGACCTACACCAGTCAGGATATTTTTAATTTGAAAGGATGTTCTGTTATAACAAAGATAGCAGATTTGGAAGATCATGTATTATTGAATTTGCTTTGCTCTGCTCAAGCCTTCTTAATGACTAGATAGTAATTGTAAAATAAATTTAAAAAAAAACAATGGAAAGTACAACAGTATGAAAGAATACAAGAGACTGGCATCAGCTACGTCAAGGAAAAATATTGCAACTGGATTGGAACCTCTCCCACTTCTTTTATATCATCAAATACATGTATGTTTCATAAGTCATGATAAGAACTGGGACATAAATGCTTCAAATGTTCTTTGTGTAGCAATTCAAATTAGAAAAACAAGAGGAAATATATGCAAGCTATAACTTAAAAAAAAAAACCCACAGTAAAGTTTGCTATCTGGGAATCATCATATTTATTCCATGGTTTTATACTTATTTGGCTAAGCACTGTTATGTTTATAAAAATATACTGGAAGATCAAGTGGAACTCAGGGTTATAACAAAGGAGATGGATAAGGGGAAGATCTTGTGAGACTCAGGGAAAGAAAATTTCAGAAGTTACTGGCAGAAAGCTCAAGCAGAAAGTGTATTAGATAAAATTAAGTCTGCAGAAGCAGAAACCTTCAGGGCAAACATGGGAGGAGGCAAACTGGGATGAAGTAGGTTGGGGTGAGATGGGAAAGGATAGAAAAGAATAAGCAGGAAAGAATAATTAAAGCAAAATCACCAAATAGGTTTTCTGTGTTCCAAGGAATAGCAATTTTGAGCACTGAGAAAGCTTACGCCCCCACCTGTGTGAGCCACCTGAAGAAACACATCATTTTGGAGAATTACTGTAGCATATATAATTTTCAAGTTGCATTTGCACGTGAGTAGCATATGCGTATTTTAAGGTATGACAGTAAAAAAGGGGTATGAATTGATGCATTATGCTTACATGGCAAGTAAACATAATGGGAGTTGGATAGGCACTGCAGGGTGACTTCTGTGAGAAGAGACTTGGGGTCACCCTCATATTGGGCAGATTCTGTGCCAGCCAGCTCTCAAATGGAGCCACTGGCCAAAGCAGAGCCCACATAGCAAAACATTTAAGAAAGAGGAAAAAAATGCTGTGCAGCAGCTGTGGGAGAGCGGAGTAAGAAAAGATTTCAGGGAAGAACTGCAGCCACCGAGGTCAGTGCAGGAGGAAGGGGAGGAGATGCTGCAGGTGCCGGAGAGAGGATCCCCTGCAGCCCCTGGTGCAAACCACGGTGAAGCAGCTGTGCCCCTGCAGCCTGTGGAGGTGCAGGGTGAGCAGAGATCTTTAAGCAGCCAAACCATGAGGGAATTCATGCTGCAGTGAGTGGGTACGTCCTGAAGGGAGCTGCAGCCCATGGAGATGAGACCATACATGAGAGGGTTTGCTGGCAGGATCTGTGATCCATGGGGAGTTCATGTGGAGCAGTCTGTTCCTGAAGGAGTGTGCTCCATGGAGGGGACCCATGTTGCAGCAGTTTCTGAAGGACTATGTTCCATGGGAGGGACCCCAGGCTGCAGCAGGGGGGAGGGTGAGAAGGAAGGAGTGGCAGACACACTCCCTATCCCCTCCATCCCTTTGAGAGGGGCATGTAGAGCATTTGAGAGTGATAAAGAGCCTGAGCAGGATGGGGAGAAATGGTGGAGGGAAAGTAGTTTCAGTTTGTTTGTTTGTTTGTTTTTTCTCACTATACTGCTCTATTTTAATTGCGAACAAATTAATCGTCTCAAAGTCAAGTCTGTTTTGCTCATGATGGTAACTGGTGAGTAATTGCCCTAGCCTTATCTCACCCCATGAGTTTGTCCTCTTATTTTATCTTAATGTCCTTCTGAGTGAGGGGAGTGACAGACACAGTTTGGTGGACACCTGGCAGCCAGTCAAAGCTAATCTACTACTGTTGAACAGTAGTGCTTAGATTTATACCCATAAATTATATTCAAGGTTTAAGGTAGAATAAAGTTTGCCATTCTAACATAGGCACATTAAAGTATGAAACTGCAGGAAGTGGATTTCCTACAAGAAAAGAACATGTCCAAATGAACTGTCATCCCCCACTGCCTTAATAAGTAATGCTTCCCCAACAGTAAGAGGTTAATGTGCAAATAAAGAAATTTTGAAGGTGAAATTAGATGGATTTCTAAAGAGAAAAGAAAAAAAAAAACAAACAAAACAAACCAAAACAAAAAAAAACCTGTTTTGCTGGCTTCATGCGAGCTGTCAGGAAATCTTACAGGATGCACCCTTCAGGACACTTCCTGAAAGGAAAGTAACTTTGGGTGGAGTTTGGTGAAGCAGAAAGCAGAAATTCCAGGCATATCTGTGAAAGGGCAGAGTGCTTGGATTAAAAGCAAATTTTCTCCCTCCAGGAAGTGAGTATCAGATAAGCAGCTCTGTGATTTGGCTCACAAATCAATAAACGGACAGGAGAACAGAATGTTACCCAGTAACCCAAAGAAATTATTTCTTGTTAGGAACTAAGCTGAGAGGAAATGTATACACATTGACATAGTGCAAATACATTTATCTACTGCAGTAAGACTAACATTTTGGGAAAATAACTGCACGAACAGCAAAACCAGGAGATTGCATTTCTCAAATCCTCACAATGTGCCTAGATGAATGCTACTCAGGACCAAGCTCTTGGTATTTTTTGTTGCAGTGGAATATGATCCTTTTTGAATATGAACACTAACAAGTAGCCAGAAGGGATGGAGCACCAAGTATTTACAGGGAATAATTTGAGTCTCAGATATCATCATTATGCTCAGAAAGTAGAACATCAAAATGTATGCATAAGCATGTTGGCATAAAACAGACATAAAATATCTATGTGCAAAAAGTCTACATGCAATTTTCTCTTACTGCAAGAACACCTTAAACTTATTCTTATGAATTTTAGAAATATCTTTCTGATTTTAAAGACCCAACAGCAGGTTAAAAAGCAACAAAAGTAACATTTTGTATCTTTAACTACCAAGATTTTAGAAAATTTTAACTAAGCCAACAAAATTTTAAAGTCGTGTCACAAGAGGGCTTCTGCATAAAGGAGATGACAGTAAGTGGACTGAAATGTATGATCCAGGGTTTCACCCCATCTTTGTTTTCATGGATACACAACCTGAATAAAGACTATAGGATAGAAATTTAAAGTTCAGTAATATTTTCCAGGGAGGTAGTGAATTACAAGAATTAACAACTTTCTTTATTCAATAGAACCTACAAAGCTTAATCCAATTTTCACGGAAGGCAAAGACTACCTACTTGTTGCCTTCTGGTCTTTCATGATTGATCATCTTGTGAGGAATACAAGGGTCTGTTTCTTTGATGTAAATGATACATTCAAAATAAACCCTCATTGTAAGACTAATTGCACTTATGTGATAATGTGAATGCCAAGCTTATTTTCCAATGTGCATTTTTCGAATGATAATCTGAATGCAGTGTGCTAATGTTTTATATGTAGGCAGACTGAATTACTGAAGGTCAATTCAGTCAAGTTCTTTGGAAGTGAGAGCATATAATGACATTCACTAGGAACAAGAGGGGTGAGCAATTTTCGTTTTAGATGAAGAACAGAGTACATTTTCATATGCATGTATTTTGTTCAGTACATTGCAAGACTAAAAGACAGGAAGGTGTGTCCCAGATGTCGTTCAGTTGCTGTTTCCTTGAGAGTAGTGAAGTCTGAAAGTAGTAATAGTCACTCCTCCATTCCTAGGCAAGAAGGTACTTTGAACACTTGAGAATCTTAAACTCAACAGGAATTTTCTGCCAGCCTCATCTGAACTAAACTTTCAGTTCACTGGGGACTTTTTTTTCCACATAAAGCTTAACTGTTGAGATTTTTTTGGACCTCTTAATTTTCATAGGGCAATTATCATTATCTGTCTTTTCAGCAGTTAGCTAATAAATGCAGAAGCAAGAGAAAACCTGCTATAAATTCATTACTGCTTTTACTCCAAAGACCCAGGTTTTCTACAATACTGTTAGGGATAAAATCCAGTGACAAATTAAAATAAAGAAGGTTTGTCAAGACCTGTTTTCTGGAGAGCTGACAGAATCTAGAGGGCCAGCTGATGAAGAGTCTCCAATTCAGCTGCTTTTAATTTAGACAAATCAGAAATAAACATCAAAAAAATCTTATTATCACAAATATGAACAAAACTTTACAGAAGAGTCAGCTGTAGATTTCTGCATTTAAGAGAAAAGAATTAACTACTTCCAAAGAAGTCTATTTGGTTTTGTTTTGTTGAGCTGTTTGCTTTTTTTTTTTCCCCAAAGAGAATGAGTGCAATGTGTGATACATTCCCTGGGATCCCCCAAACTAGTTTGTCTGGGACAATGCAAAGCCTGTACTCATTACCAAGGATCACTGCAGTGAATTCTGCAGCCCCAGAGACCACTCTGACCATGGACAACACACACTGAGAGTTCCACTGTCCTTCACTAACCCCTGCATCATACTGGCTGCCTTCCTGCTGAACAAGAAACCACACCCATCTCTCCAAGCCCCATTTTGATAAAGCTTGCAATGTGCTAATAAATTCACACATTTCCTTGAACGATTGTGCTAGTAACTATATAAATGTTAAAGGAGGTGTACTTCAGGCCATGCTTGAATTTCAGTCTTATTTCAACACAAAACTGACAAGAACATGGAGTTTTGAAAACGTTTCTCTTTCATAATTTTTCCACTTCAAGTCTCTCAAGAAGGACAGACTTTGCTTTAGCAGTGTTGATAAGCAGCACTGATAATTATCCTGGAATATATAAAGGCCTATCAAAGGCCTTGAGTTTGATGGAGCCTTTTCTACTCTCTCTGTTGAAAACAAAGACAAACACCTTAAAACTGATCTATAGCGTAAGAAAATTATAACATATAGAACTAACATAAAATACAAGGTTTTTTTTTTTAATAATCCAAAGCTTTATTTATTTATTTATTTATTTCTCTTTAGGGTTCATCACAAATTATAAATTGAAACACAAGTCTCTGCAAATTGCGATCCAGGATATTAAATTTATATTTAATCCTACATCATAAATTTTTGGAGATTAAGTCTCAAACTAGATCATAATTTCAGCTCCAATTCAGAAAGAGTAGAAATATCACATCACAAGAAAAATCACAAAATATTTCAGTGTAACATGGGCTCTCTCTCATGATAACATTAAGAGGAGTCATGACAGTGTATAGTTCATAATGAAAAATATATCTAGGATTTTGTATTGCAGGAGGAAGTTATTTGCTTCACTTTCACAAAATATTACATTAAACATAGACACTGGTACTTTTTGAAAATATGGTAACATTAATCTCACCTGATTTTATTTATTTTCTGAGCTTCTGAGGGTTTCTCCTGCAAAATTGGAAATATGTTTGATACCCTCTAGTGGACAAAGTAATTTATAACTTCTTATGTTATCCAAAAATGGCTTCAAATTCAGAAAAAAATGCATTTTTTTCAGGCAGGTCTGATCCACAAATATATAATATAAATATATGTATGTTTAACATTTCACTTTTCTTCTAGATTAAGTCATGTGATAAAGCCATATAACAGATTTCTCTTTCACTGTCTGGAATGACCTAGTGCAATTTCATGTCATTGATCTGACTGTTTAGCCCCAAAATAATGGTTTTGGGTTTTCAGAGTTCAAGCAGAAAAAGAAAAGAACGAAAGTCCATTTAAAATGCAAGATAAGTTAAAAAAAAACCTCAGCCTAGGAAACTGCCATTTACTTTTGGTAATATATTTCATAAGGAAGTACAAAGTGAGGTTACCATTTAAAAATCTTATTTTTTTTCTTTCAGCTTCTGCTCAACTCAGATTTAAACATACATATTTTTATATCACTTCAGCTACCCATTCAATGTAAGCAGATACAGATCAGACGTAGATTTTATTGGAGTTCTCTAAGGAGGAGCTGTGAAATCTTCATAAGTTGAATTGAGTATTATTGTGGTACATAGATGCTGCAAATATTTTTTTCTTAGACATTAAAAGGCTTTGCTGGGTGAACTA
The DNA here is from genome assembly GCA_013397375.1 of Toxostoma redivivum. NCBI lineage: Eukaryota > Metazoa > Chordata > Aves > Passeriformes > Mimidae > Toxostoma > Toxostoma redivivum. The sequence continues at coordinate 69,304 of VXBI01004340.1, read as the reverse complement.
TTGCTGGCTACCTGGAGCACTAAATCAGATATGGTATATTTCCTTTTTATTTTTTCAGTTTGTTCTCATGTCTTATATGTCAAGTTTTTTACAGAAAGTGCAATTGTTTTTGGCATGTTTTGATGGTCACTACACAACTTACACTGACTAATTTCTCTTCTTCCATGCAACTGACTGACATTACTGGCTTGATGTATCAATTAACACTTTGTCAGTCTTTCCTTCCCACATTATTCATTAGTAGGTCACCTTCACTTATATACCATCATTATATCATTTGATTGCATAGCTATTTCCATCACTGATTTGACACATATATTATTAGTGCTTCTGTTTTCTTGATGCAAATGAGAGAAAATGCAATTTGACTTGGAATCCAACAATGTTCCTCTCCTCATATATTAGAAAATTTCATAATACATATTTAATATTCTCTTTGTCTCAGTACTTCCATTTTTATCACCAGACATTTAGGTCTGAACACAATAAAGGATTTATGTGTTTAAAAACAGCGGCAACAAAGTTACATTCATGAAAAAGGAATGGAATTTCCAAAGGTATAGACTTGGCTATCCCAGAATGGGATCCAAACCAGCTAGCCCACAGAATAAAGACAAGCCAGCTGTTAGCCCATAAAGATTCCTAGACAGGAAGGTAAACAAAATCATCCCTTTTGGGAGCACAGATTCAGGGACTCTCTCTGTTCACAGACTGAGTCACAGACTAAAACCTTCCCGTCCATTTTTCACGTAATTCTTTTCCTTCAGAGACGTGAGCCAGGCTCACTTCTGGAGCCTGGCTGGAGACAGTTGTAGTGCTGTCCAGTTAAGCAGCACGGCAGACAGTTCTTATCTAGGACATGAAAAGACAGAGTTTCAACTTTTTGTCAGATTCAGATGTTTAAAATTGTATTTTTTTGCATCTCCTTCCTGGGAGATTGCCCTAACCAAAAAGGAAATATGCTTATCTGAGTGGAGCATATGCCTTTCTTTGAAGTTGCACCAACACTCACCAAAGGGCACACAAGGGTGGTGAGCAGGGCAGGATGCTGCAGCTCACTGTCAGGACCTGTCCTCCCTGCCTCTGTGCAGCTACTGTTCCTGGAGTTTGGATTAAACAGTTTCTGGTTACAATGAACAGAAGACTGGCACAAGATATGCTGTTACTATGCTTAATATGATTGTTTTTGATTTTAGGAAAAATAAACAATCCTGCTTATCTAAAGGAAAGAGTAAAATTATCCACATACCACATTAAAATATTCCAGGGAGCAATCTGCTTTGTTTCTTATTGCTTTCCCCTTTCTGGTCCATATAGACTGCTTTCATGTGAGAGGAGAGAAAAACAATTTCCATCACCTTGAAGAGAAAAGCCGTTGTGAGGGGACAGGGAAGTTTTAGGACAATTATCTTTCAGCCACTAACAGGTAGATGTAGCCTGCTAGGTAAGATTAAAAAAACACTTTCTAAGGTTTATGAAACCTCCATGTTTCTAGCAAAATCTTTTGTTCGTTTTCTTATTTGAAGAATAAATAAATAAAACTTCCCTACCTCAGGTAGCTTTTTTTCTCAGATGTTATGATATTCATATTTATAGGCGAGTTTACATGTATTCTATACACCTGGGAGTTTCTCTCCAGTCTAAAAGACTGATTAGTATTTCTTTCATGCCTCAATAGAGTTCAAAATTATCTCAACTGGAAGCAAGGGAGGGGAATCCAAACCTTTTTCTCTAACAAATCCCTTGAGCCTTACAAGGGCTCAAAAGGTAAGGTGAAGTAAGGATTGCCATGTAGAGAAATTGTGTCACAATTTTTCTAAAAGAAATAACACCAACTGTTCTTGAAATCAAAATCAAACTTGTACTAACCCAGGGAAATAATTAAATTTTTTAAACAAGTTAATTTTGTTATTTCTATGGATAATCCTTCAGCATAATGTGGTTTATAACTATCCCATCCTCATGTAGTGAGTCAGTTTTTCTTTCTATATAGATATTTTTAACATATGTTTAGGAGATTGGGATAAATGAATTAGGAGATTGGGGCTGCTTTCTTATTGTAGAAGGTAGCGGTAACTGAATTTTTGTGAAGAGATTAAAAACTTGGTTTAAATTTTAATCTAAACATTTGTAAAATTAGCAGATGGCTGCTGGCACTGTAGCATTATCCAACTGAAACAAATGGTAGAAACTCTAAACAGTTGTACAAGAAATTAAAATATTACTGAATTTACATCATCAAAACAACAAGTTCTCAAAATTTGCCCATTCGTTGGTGATGGCAAAGGCATATACACACACCAAGGAATGAAGACTGCTTGTTTTCAGGAGGTACCTACAGAAATAATAATGGCTTAATAGTGCTAAAAAGAAGGAATAGTGAATTCTGGTCCTTTGCTACAAATTTAGTCATTACTGAATTGATCACAGCAAAGAGACAATTTCCAGTGTCTTTAAGCAAAGTGCTTGCCATAGTCTCTAAGTATCTTTCTAGTGAGTTTTATAGCTTATCTCATAAAGCCACACACAGGAATAGTTTCCTTCACATTGGATCCCTGGAACTGCCCCAGTGTATCTCTGGAGAAGGATTAAGTAGGAAGGAAGTTGATTAATAAAGGGCAGAGCCATGATATCACCCTCTTCATGCTGCAAAGGCACATGAACACTTGTATCAGACTCACTTCCTCCTGCCACTGTCAAGCACCAGTAATTGTTGCCCAAAAAATGAGTTTCCAAGGTGGGTTGCCTTGCAGCAGTGGCCCTGGCAAAGTGGAAATACCTCTCCCAAACACTTCCCCTCTCAACTGAACCCCTTTGAACCCACACCAGATGTAGGGTCCAAATGAGTACCTTCCCTTGGCTGTCGGTAAACTTATCACATCTCTGCAAGGAGTCTGTCCCCTACTGCAATGCTCACCTGTAGTTCTCCACAGTGATACCCTACTTTCTCTCTAGGCTGCATTTCAGGATCTTGTCACCTTCTACATTCCCCTGGAGTCTGAGAGATTCTGACACTCAGGACTGGGGGATGTCTCAAACTGTGGGGCAACGAGGCCTGGGAATACTGTGAGTATAGGTCCAACACCAGCATTTCCAACCCTGCCTCAGGCTCTTCCTGCAGGCTTTCCTGGAGCAATACTCCTAAGGATGGCTCCCCCTGCACTTTTCTACCCCTCCTGCACTTTCACAATGTCCTCCCTGAGTTTTTTGCCCTGCTCCCAAAAACCTACCTCTCCATGGCCATTCTGCACCCTTTGTCTGTAAAGTCTCCAGTCCCTGCCTGGGTAATTATGCTGCAGGAGACAAGCAGCAGCTGGCTGATAGTATTATAAATATTATAAATCAGTAGAATTTCTACTAATTTTGAATTCTGAAAGTCATTCTGTTCTCAGATGCTTGGCAAATCTTTTTTTTTCACAAATTATTGTGTCACAATAGCCTGAATAGTTATTTTGTTTTTTCATTAGTAGGACTTTCAGTTTTCTTAATTTTTTTGCAGAGTATGAATTTCTAAAAAGTAATGATCTGCAATCCTCAATAGACAACACTTCAAAAGAAGTGCAGGTGGGCCACATATGTTCTCTTCTTTCCAGTCCCAGCCAACCTAATGACTTCTGATAATATCTAGCAAAGGCCTCCCAGCCCACAGCCTGCAGGTACTGTACCTTATGGAATTTCACATTACATATATCAGTTGTGGTTTTCCCCTACCAGCTCATCTTATCTCTAAAAAGGCCAGATAGAATCACTGGAGTTTTTAAACTCTCAAAGAAAAGGTAGATAAAACAAGTTAAAGGCAATCTAGGATGAGCCCAAATATTTTCCACCCCTCTCTTGCTAAAAATGGTTGATTTTTCATATGTTCAGAGAAATAGGCTTAAAGATACCGGGGTGACTCCCTCACTAAGATGCGTGGCAGATGATTTTATTGTCTTGAAGATAATCAATGTACTTTATTTTTTTTATTTGTGACACTACACATGCATTCATCTGTATGTTAATATTCCTGCTTTCCTCCTGTGGTAGGTGAAGGGAATAAGCTCATAATTTTCTTTTGTCATGTTCCTCAGCAAATTCTGTGACAATCTTTGTCCTCTGACCAGGAAAGCTGTCACTGTGCTGTCACCCTACAGACAATGCCAAAGAAATTTGCATCCTTCACAGATCAATCCTCTGAAATTAAAACATCTGGCTAAGGCCAGTCTCAGGGGCTTTAGGGTGTTAGGGTTTTTTAGGGTGTTTTTCTTCTTTCTTTTTTTCTTTTTTTTTTCCCTTTTTGTAAAAATTACACGCTTTGCCTGGGAAACTGATGTATAATTTCCTCCAGACCCATATTACAAGGATGCATAATCTTATAATCATGCACTGAATAAAGAAGAGTCACCTCTTGTTGCATATGCCAAGTACTGAATAAACACTGGTGCTTTTTTATTCTGTGTATATTCAGTGAACATTTCATTCACACAGACTATCGTGCCCATCTTTTGTACAGTCCCTCTTTAGATTCAGGTGGATGAGTTGGCAAGGTGCTGTGGGACTGCTCAATGTACAGATGCTCTGAAGTGTAGCAGATTTGATTAGAACAGTAGGCAGCTTGATTTTTTGTACAAGATTATCTCATTGTTTCTCCCTCATGTGCAACAGCAATAAATAAATGACAGGTTTGAAGCTAACTGGATGCTATGAACTTAGGTCATGCTTGCTTTCAAGTCAGAAGTTACACAGACACAAATATAGAGAATCTGCACAACATTGTGTACCTCTTTGACCCAGGTACTGATCTTGAACAACCTAAGGGAACTACAAAAATCAGTTAGATCCTATTTTAAATACTCTGAAAGACTCTCCTTTCCTCAGCCTTTAAATCTTGCTTTCCAATCCTGCACAGGCATTTTCACTTGAGCAGATGTTTCCCCTTTGAGCTTTTTCTATTTAATGTATTTCAAACTGAAGTCTCAAGCTGCTTGCTCACTTCTCTCTACTTCAACAGAGCAGTTGAGATGCAAGGAGAAAAATCCAGCAGATGTTTCAGAAGCTAAAAATGCTAGAAAAATTTAAAAATGGAGATTGCTAATGTGGGATTTATATTTGTCTGTAGCATTAACAGATGCTCACAGACTAATAACTACTTCTATAATTTTTGAAGAAAACTAATACTAAATTTGAATTTTAAAAAGCTGCTTTGAAAAGCATACATGGAGTAATATGATTTATTACATGCAGTGAAAGACAATAAAATTTTGCCAGATAAACACTTATTATGTTGGAAGCAATGAAAATTACATGCCATGCCCCAAGGAATTTACCAGGTTGTGGCTTCCCTCTGTGGAGGTACACAAACTTGAGAAGGAGAAATTATCCTCTCTGCAGTGAGCTTCACATGATCCAGTCAGTCATAGGCCTTCACTCCTATTGTCTCTTTTAATACAAGTAATACAACTATGCCTTTGTGTATCTTGGTTGCAGTGATTATTGCTCTTCAATATGAACAAACCAGCTTAGAGCATGTGTTTGTGCACACTCTCCTGATTTGAGTGGCTAATGGCATCTTCAAGAATGCAGAGCACTTTCAGCAGCACTGAAAGTTTTATAACCTCTTGAAGACCTTTCTATGAGTGATATCCTGCTGGCATTTAAAAAAAAAATCTATATATATTCTAAAGAAGTCTAAAGAGGGAGTAAGGGAAATAAGGGAAAAGCCAAGGCTGTTGATACACTTGTTACTAATTATCCTCTCGGTTTATTCTTGCACTTATATTTCCAGGGCCACTGAGGATCAGAGTTCAGTTCTAGGGAGAAACAGGAGATGGCTCAATAGAAAGGACTATCTTTGACAAAGATGAGCTACAAGAAACAGAAAGAATTAGAAGGATTAGAAGCACTGGTTTAGGATATCATTTACAGTAAAAGATGGCTGGTGATAAACAGTTAGTGTAGGATACAACAACACAAGTTCAAGTTTGGTACCTGATGGATTAGCTACTGCACATCAAACAGTATGGAAACTGTTGCAACTTACAAATATGTTCAATAAGACAGTGAAACTATTTGATGTGTCCCAGGGCCAGATAGCATGGAATCACCGCATTATAGAATGTGCTGAGTTAGAAGGGATCCATCAGGATCATTGAGTCCAACTCCTGGCCCTTACAGGACACACCAAGAGTCACACTGTGTACCTGAGAACATTGTCCAAATGCCTCTGGAACTCTGTCAGGCTTGGTGCTGTGATCACTTCCCTGGGGAGCCTGTTCCCGTGCCCAACCACTCTCTGAGTGAAAAGCTTTTTCCTGATATCCCACCTAAACATCCCCTGACTCAGCTTCATGTCACTTCCTTGAGTTCTGTTACTGGTCAGAAGAGTGATGAAATTGGTACCTGCCCCTCCTCTTCCTCTCATGAGGCAGTTGTGACTGCAGTGAGGTTTCCCCTCCAGTCTCCTTCAGGCTGAACAGACCAAGTGACCTCAGCTGCTCTTCTTATATCTTCCCCTCCAGACCCTTCACCATCCTTGTGGCCCTCCTTTGGATGCTTTCTAATAGTTTAATGTTTTGTTTTTTTTAATACTGTGGCACCCCAAACTGCCCCCAGCACTGGAGGTGAGGCTGCCCCAGCTCAGAGCAGAGCAGGACAGTCCCTCCCTTGCCCAGCTGGTGATGCTGTGCCTGATGCCCCCAGGACAGGGTTGGCTCTCCTGGATGCCAGGGCACTGCTGATGCACATTCAACTCTGTATCTATCAGAATCCCCAGGCTCCTTTCCACAGTGCTGCTCTCCAGCATCTCATTTCCCAGCCTGTCTGTACATCCAGGATTGCCCCATCCCAAGTGCAGCATCTCACACTTACCTTGTTAAACTTAAAAAGATTGTGGCAGAACTGAAAACAGCAAACCCCCACTCCTCTCACACACTCTTCTGTCCTATTCAGAGTGTGAGCCATGGACTTTCACTGTGGGAGAGTGCAGAGTTCTCCCTTTTAACAAAACCTGCCAGAATCCCACTGAAAACCTGAATCCATTTCCCCGTGACATCAGTGGCTGTCCAAAAATCCTTTGATTTCAATAGGACTTGAAATGGACCCTTTACTAGTGAAAAATTAAGAAACTAGACATTTTTCTTCAGCTTTCTGTGACAGACACTTTCACACCACATACTGGTGTAAAAATGTTAGTCAAATGATAAAAGCAGCATATGCCAAACTGCTATGTTGGTTTGGTTTTTTTTAATGCAGTCAGAACATGCTTTATGTTTTCTATACTGAGAGATGGAAGAATCTCAAAACACCTGAGAGAATAAGAAATACACAAAGCTACAGGGAATACACTTCAGAGAACAGATTATGTAAGCAACAGCAATTATATTTTAACATCAGTCTAGTTACTTGTGAACCAAAAGCTATGTTTTGAGTTTTGTTTGTAGAGTATAAATAAATCTTTACACAGGAGAAATAGAGATTTTTATGGAAGCTGAAAATTTTGAGGGTCTTGAAAAATTATGCTACAGATATTTAAATTCAGACCTATATACATTGTTAGCACTGTGAGAAATTTGCATTATTTTTCTCCAATTTTCAATGATACAGTGTTTGAAGCATTATTAACATAGAATAGGATGTAAATATTTATTCTCTTTCTCCCTTGTTGTCCTGGGGTGACTTTATGATGCTGAATTGTATCCCCATTCATCTGTTTAGCCCAGAAATAAGTTTTGCACCTTTAAAACTAGGTCTGAGAGTGAAGGGGGGAGAAGTGGTGGAATGTCTGTGTATTCAAAACCTAGAGATAAGAGCTTCAGCATTCCTGCCCCTGGACTGTGTTTGCAGCACAGATAGACAGTGGGACAGACAGTGGGACAGAGCTCTCCTTTGCTTTTAGTTAGTTTTTCGCTAGCTGAGGCAGAGAAATTCCCTGAACTGTGGCTTTTGTTTTTCTTGGAACTGTTCAAACCTGCTCTGGACTAAAAGCCCCAGAAAACACCAGGAGCTCACACTTGTGTCCCACCGGGGCTGGGATGCAGCATTTCCCAGCAGGAAGGACTGATGGAGACTGAGCGAGCTGAGCTACACCTGACAGGGACTCTATGGGTTTGCCATCTCTTCAGAACAGCGAGAGGTTTAGTATTGTTCATTTTTATGCTTGTGAATACTTTGTTTGTTAAATAAACAGGTTTTTTTTTCCACTTTTCTCCAAGGAAATCTTTTCCCAAACCAGCTGGGGGAGGCAGCACTTGAATCTGCTTTCTAGAGGGACCCTTGGGAAGTTTCCTCCCAAATTTGCCCTAAACCAGGACACCTGTTTACCTTCCTTCTCTTCCACTTATTCTCTGGTCAGAACTTCAGATTCAGCTGAAGTTAACTGCACATAATTCAGTAACTTCATCCATGCAGGATGGGGGGAATTTTGTATCATTTTTCCACAGAATTCCCTTCTCAGCCAGTTTTCTCAGGAGTGAAAAGGAATTAACACTACCCATGAGACTCAGTGAAGATACCTGAGCACTACGTGATCCTTTCTCCATAATGGTCTTTTGATCATTTGATAATTTCAAATAAAATGTAAAAATTTTTCTCTTAAGTGAAATTGTGAATTCTTAAGCCAAGTCTGTAGAAAAGCTTTTCTATATTTTCTTTTGTATGCTTTACTGAAAGGGTATCACCTCACAAAAAAATGAGAAAGATGTATGCACACTACTGTTTAGGTTAGTTAAACTTCTACTCTCATTTCTGAAGTTACATTTAGACTGCTGAGCTTTGATACAGTGCCATTTGACATAGGGTTGCTTTTTTCAGCTGATTGTTTGGGAACAGGTGATACAAAATAAAAGTATAAATGTACATTTGTGACTGAGCATACTTTGAAGGAATCAGTGTAGAACTACTTGCATTATCCTTTCTAGACACTTGATTCAGTAATGAACTCTTCAATCCTATGTTCTTGAGATTCTGTCCTTCCATAAAAGAATTAAATCAGAAAATGAATGTTGAGTGTTTACTTAGAGAAGAGTAACAATATTCATATTTTCAGAAGCAAGTTCCTGTCATTTCCTTGGAAATAATAACATTTTCTAGTGTGTGTGCTTTTAGTATTAATTCTTCCAGTATTTAATTCTCTTTCATTAAAATGGTATTAAAATAATATAAAGGCAATGTTCTTGAAACAAAACCTTACAAATTCTTAATTGAGTCATATTTATATAGAGGTGTAATTAAGGAGCATGTAGTGGTTTTCCCCTAAAACACAGAGACTGTTCTTAATATAACATTTGGCCTCCAAAATAAATACTTTAAAAAGATGTCATTGTACTTAGATAATACAATTTGCTAAATTTGCTATGTTTATGCTTTAAGTATTTAACACAATAATCTAGGAATAAATTAGTAAAAGAGTAAATAAATAAGTCTTTGTCACCAAGAAAGATTGCATATTACAAAAAGGAATGGCTCATTTTATATTGTATATTAGTCTACTTTTTGATCCAATAAAAATCCGTAATGATGAACTTTTAGTGAGGTAATTACTTACAGAAGTATTTATTGCCAACACTTCCAGATTAATTCCCATAGTCACAAATGAAGGGAATGTATCTAGTTCTTCTACTTCAGCCAAGTTTCTCCTTGTTCAGAAGGCCACACCTTTCCTCCTCCTGGTCACTCTTCTGTTCCTGACAGGTATTACTGATTGGCACCAGGCACCACCTGCCTCTCAGGGTGTGAACTCTGCCTCCTTCCTGCCTGCACTCCTGTGAATGGCTTACAGGACAGAGTGAGCACCCAGAGACAGAGCACCTGACAGGTGTCACAGCATCACTGAACCATTTAGATGAGCAGGAATCTCTGGGGTTATGTCATCCAACATCAAAGGTTGACTTTGAACTTAGATGAGCTTGTTCAGAGTCAAATCCAGTTGAAGTTCAGGTGACCCCAAAGATAGAGATTCTTCAGCTCCTCTGTGCAAGCTCCTCTGATCCTTCATCACCCTCACTGTGACAATTTTTCCCTTAGATTCTATTGGAATTCCTCTTTTTGAAGCTTTTGTCTGTTGCATTTTTGTCCTTTTATCATGCATTTCTGAGAATAGTGGCTCCCTCTTCTCTACTACTACCCATTAAAGGAAGTTAAGAGAGCATTTAAGTCTCCCATATGATTGCTTGTATCCTGATTTTGCATAACTTGATTTTACTCCTCTGCTGCACCACTGAGGAAGTGATGGCACTACAGTGACACTTGGCACAGTAACCTGTACACAGACCTTGCCAAGAAAAAACTCAGTGAGAAACACCTTGTTCATCCACACTTGCCTTCCACCGCACTCGCTTGACTTCCTGCGTGTTGGAACAGACAATTCTTGTGCTTTGAGGAGCTTGATCTGGAGTTTTCCTTCTCTGAACTCAGTATTCCCTTTGCTGTTGCTCACTCTTTGCCACCATCTCCCATCACTCCTCTCTGACTGATGATTTCTCTCTTTTCTTAAACGTGTTTTCCCAGAGACACCACCACCATCAGTGATGCACTCACCAGTGTTCTGCAGAGGGTCTGTTCTGGAGCCAGCTTGTGTCCATTTTGGGGCACAACTTCAGTCCTCCCACTACCAAAACCTTGCCACCTACATGCAATATTATTTCTGTGTATTTCTGAAAGTGTGATAATTGTCATACTTACATATGAAGATACCTTGAGGCTCTGGGGCAGCCCACACCTGCATTTTTCTGAATTATGATAAATGCTTTAAAATTCCTTACAGCTTACAGTGAGGTCACTGTAGATACCTGGCTTTAATAACTGGACTTGAATCACACTTCGCAGCATGTGACTGACTGGAAAGTTTTATGTGCTGTGCAAGATGAAGATAGTGACTATATCTGTTAACTTTTGTTCTAAAATTGCAATCTATAACCTAAGAGATTAGTCATTGCCCACTTGCTTTCATGTGAATTATTTAAATTTGATTTACTTAAATAAAGTTGCTTGCAATTTATACTTATTTAGTATGAGCTTCAGTTTACTTCCAGTTTTATACAACAATGTCATTCAAATCTGTAAGGATCATCACTTAAACTGGTATGGACATTTCCACTCAAAAGAATACATTTATTTTAAATGTATTAACTTAGGATTTTGTAAAGTAAAAGATGTGTGAAAGTTAACATACTGGTTGAAAATGCTTACATTATTTATTTAGTGTAAAAATATGTCATATATGTTGATAAAGGGAAACTACTAGAGTTTGAGTGAGTGGGTGAGTTCAGCCTTTTTTCATTTGTCCTTCAAGGCACAAAAAAAGGTAAACTAAAGTCAGAAAAACATTTTATTTTTGCATGAGAAGCATTCTGGGTATTTACAATGCATAACTGGTAATTTTGATTTCTTTATGTCCTGCTGTGGCATGAAATTATGGTAGCTGAAGGACAACAAAGGTTTCCTACATTTCTATTTCTTATTAAATGATTGTTCCATTGTGTTTCCCTTTTTCTTTTATTTATGTTCTATTTCTCCAAATATAAGCTACAATTTAGACCAACTAAACTAGTTTAGGTTGCGTAACAATGTTGAAAGTGCAAGCACTTTAGCCTTCAAAATAATCCTAAAATAGTTCCTTCTTGTACCAGCATTTTACTTATTAGCCCTCTGTTGCGGTTTAGTTATTTTCATTGCTGTACTTATTTCAATGTTCATGGTTTTTCCCTGTTACCCCCCTATGTTACTTTCCCAGTTGGTCCGCTCCAGATCCCCTCTTTCCCGCCGTTGAAATTGTTTACCTCCCAAAGCCCCTCCCAACCTTCCCGAACCTTCCTTGTCAATCCCCTAAGCCCTAACCCCTCCAAGTTGTCAGTCACCTGTGGCCACGTCCCCTGTTTGAGAATGTTCCTTGTTTACCCAGTTCTAGTTGGTCAATTTGAATTGTACCCCTCCCACTGTGTACCCCATTGGTTTTTGTAATATCACCCCACCTGGTGCTCCTCCCTTGAATTGTCCCAATTGGTCGTCACTTGTACCCTCCCCTGAGGGGAGGGCCCCTATTTAAGTTCGTGTATAACGCTTTCTTTTGCCTTTGGTCGCTTCCCTCCCTGAGTTCCATACCTCCTCCGTTTCCTTTCCCTGAATAAACCCTTGTTCTTGGAAGCCTCCAAAGGTCTCTCTCTCTACATCCTTTACTTGGTGCAGTCGTGTCACACGTCGTTAAAGGCACAAAGCCTTTACTGGGACTTAGGGCTGATCAAGAGCCCGAAGACCAGCCACTCCTGCCGCCAGCCCACTGAGTGGGCTAGCCGGGGAACACACACCAGGTGTGGGTGTGTGGGTGGACAGTGGGCAGCGACAGCCCTCCAGGGCCAAGGAACCAAATCCTGGCTCCTCTGTGCTGCAGAGCTACTGCAATCCAGCTGTAAATAGAAGCTAAGTGAGTGTGAGATTCCATCTCCAGAGCAGTGCAAAGATATAGCTGCTTATGAGAATCTGATCCAGAGCACATTCCCTTTGATCTAGCTTTTTTCTAAGAAAATACCTACACTTACTTTTCTACAGCATCTGTATTCATATCCCCAAGTCATATTTTGTGATATGTGCTTTATCCTTTCAATCTCAAAAATGTATTAATTTATTTGTATGTCTTTGAGTTTTTACCCTGCCTTGCTCGCAGTTCTTATGAACACAATCCATAATCTCATTTCTGACATATTAGTTTCATTTCGCTTTCTCCATCTTACCCAAACAACAGACTACACATTGCAGAGTTCAGAAGATAAATTTGATTGTCTCCACCACCAGAAAATGTTGACATATGAGGAAGCTAACACATTGCATTTTTATCTTCATTCCTCTTACAATGCAATATCTGTTTAACTTAAGCAGTGCAAAATGGAGAGTGGATTCTTGGTATAAAAGCAAGGCTTAAGAACAAACAGTGTTCACCCTGTGCATTAATAGGAAAATCAACAAATGAAATGACAAGGTGGCTACTCTGCCTCAGGAAAGGTTTCCTAAAACGTTACTCCCTGACTCTCCTTTTATTGCTCTAGGCAGTAAAAAAGAAGCAGCAGTGGGCATAGAAGCAAGAAAATAGGTCATTCCTTGTTTAAAAGTTCATGCTGCACAGCAGTTCCTGTCCTCAAAAGCTGTTTTCTTTCAGAAAAGCAGCAGGCTGAATGCAACACATTGTGCAAAAGTTATGAACTACAGTCTTTTCGGGGTTAAAAAAAATAAAAAGAAAATGTCAACCCAAACCAGAAAACACCAAAACACAGAAGAATACTTGTCATAGTAAAAAAAAGAATCTGTGCTTTCCTAGAACAAAGCCAACATTGCATTATGCAGGTCCAAAAAACTCTTTTTTTCTATGTAGAGGTTTGCTCTCCAGGGAAGGATTTAAATGATTTACACAGATTGATAGATCCTATCCTGATTTGACTTAGAGATACTTTCTGGGAGAAGCAGACCTCCACAGACTAAGGAGATGTGCACAATATCTTCTGTCTTCTGTTTGGTATCTGCTCACAAATTTTGCTGACAAATATTGAACATTTCTCCTTGTCCATGGCATTTATACAGTAAAGGCGTGGCTGACATCAGCCATGAAAAGAATAATAAACATTTTAAGTAATTTATGGGGTACTTCTCAATTATTTTTTTGGTGATTGACAGTGCACTTCCCCTTCCAATACACTGAAACAATTTATATTAAGTTGTTTAGCAGGTTGCAATGCCTCCCCAGCCTAAGGTCTAAACTACTGGCTCTGTCTGCATTGTAGCTTCTTCCTTGGAAAATTGGTGCTGTTAGCCAGTCTCTTTCTTAACTGCAATGCCTGAGTTCTACCAATCTTCTGTCTCTGACATTTTGGGTTCATGCGCAGATAGATGAGACCTAACACTCTGATAAAACAACCGTTCACTGATAGCTGTCTTTAACCCCAGAGTACACCAATCTTCTCAGTAATCCACCTCTTGCTATTCATGTTTCAGCAGTGAAGTTACCTGATAAACACTGACTGATTCACTTCAAAGAAGTACTTAGATTCAATCTTCCTTTTTTCTGCAGAGAGGCTTTTGTCTAGGGAAGAGAATATGCAGAGCAGTGAAGTTAACATGGCTGTGAAAAATCAAATCAAATCCTGCATGCTGAAAGGGAAAGGACAGGGAAAAAGGGAAAATATCAATAGACATGTAATATGAACCTAAAATATTATTGCACTGCTGTGGATTTGTATGATTTCCAAAGTAAGCAGAAGTAATAGCTACACAAAGGTGTACAAGGCATATTTCTGAGATCATCATGATATGAATATAGTCTCTCTCCAGCTGCTTGAACATCCTGTGACCTGTGCTGCAGGTACTGTTCATACAGTCATAAATGTGCAGTAACTGCTGCCCTTCTGTCACTAGACAAGATCTCCTTAGATTTTAAGTAATCAAATACCAAGGCCTGTTAGCAGTTCTACCTTGTACCCATACATTAAGAATCACATACATGTCTTGCACTGTATCAAAAGACACAGACCAAGGCAAGTATCAGAGAGATGAAAATAGGCAGCCAGAACAAAAGGTGGGATCAGATGCAGATACCAGTATAACCAACTCTTGTGAAGTATTTTTAGTTCAGCACTCAACATCAGTGTGGATTATTTTTGAACACCAAGGACAACATGGGGAAATAGACTAATACAGGGAAATAGAGCAGATGCTACCAGTAGCAAGCTAAATTGAGGGAAAAAATCCTGCATCTTATCCCATAAGTGTCAAAAATGTGAGATTTCTAGTCACATTTCTGTACTATCTTTGGTGATCTTACTGCAGAAAAGAAAAATTGGTCTTTTCTATTTGCAGTATTTTCAACTTAGGGGTCAGACAATTTGCACAGAAGTTAGGCTGAAAAACAGGTCCTAGAGTAAAATGTCATAGAAGATTTTTAATACTCTGTGGAGGAACAAGTCCGAAAATGCCCTCCAGACTAACAGTCTTTCCAGTTCTCAGGATCCACTTCAGCTCTACATTTTTCACAATGCAAATCAAGGCACGGATCTAATTTTGAATCTCATATCTCCATTCTTTTGCGTTCATCCACACACAGCTAGCTCTTATCAACTTCCTTTGCCCATTTTTCTTTTGTTCTGCACCTCCCTTTGTATGATCCTATTTTCTTTCCATTACTATGCCAAAAATTGGAGTACCTTTCGACAATTTTAACCTCTTACCATTTTCTCTTTAGCCAAATTCAGCACCAATCCATCAATCCTGCCTTTTTATTGGATGTTCCAATCAACATTGTGTGGCAGACAGAATACAAAAGGATCTTAGATATGCACATGCAGATTAAAAATATAATGACATGCTAAAAATTGAGACTGAAATTGAAGTTTTCATGCATTACAGGAGAAGAAAAATTATAAAGATTTGTGGGAAAATGAAAGTAGTCTTATACATAGAGAGAGCAAATGCCCTTAAAAGTCAGTTGTAAAACAAGAAAGAGGAGAGTCAGCACCTCAAAAAATTATTACAGAAGTAAAAGTGCAAGTTTTACCAATGACTGTACAGCTCTGCTTTGAAATTCCAGACTGACAATTAAGACAAAGGCAATTTTAAGGATCAAGGAAAACATAACGATCCTAAAGTTTGATGAATATGATGATTAAAAGTCTCTTAAGTTAATTAATTTGAGATAATGACTGAATCAAAACTTGTATCTTAATGGAAGATGACAATCTAATTGCAAAGCTGCTCCAGATGTGAATATACAAAAGAGTGTCAGAGTTCAGGTTTCTTCTGCTGCAAGAAGGAACATAAAGATTTTCAATGAGTTAAACAAGAGTAAATACATTCAACTTACAAGATGAAGTGCAAAGCTCCCCATTACATTGCTACTGGAAAAAAACAGACCCTAATAGTACCTAAGGAAAAAAGCGTTTATGGAATAAAGGCACCTCTCCACACACGTCCTAAAATACCTGCCCATGCCACACAAAAGCTTTCTTCTCCCCTCCATTATCCCAAATATTTTACATTGTTGGAAAATCCTTACTCCCATAGGACCAATTCAGATTTGTTATGTACATCCTGTGCCACGTATTACAGTAGGTGAGAGGCTCTTTTGGCCTGCATTCCACCAGAAAACAAATAAAACTTAAGTGCGACGAAATAAAAATGTGTTTCAATACAAGACATCCTTCCATACAACTGAGCTCAAGTAAAAAATTCTCACCAGATTTATCATGACATGAACAATAATCATAGGTTTTGCACAACTTTTTCTAAGCCATTTAGTTAAGTATTTCACTGCAATTTTTTCCTCAAAGACTTATCTTCAAAAGGAAATAAGACTGATAAGAAGAGTAAGACTCTTAGAAGAAAGAAAAATGTTATGACTCTCTGATTTCCTGGTCACAAGTGTTCAGGTTCCCCAGCACTCCATGTCTTTTTCCCTCAAGGCTGGTGGAGCACTGGCTGGTGTCCTGGCAGGACCTGTGGAGAGAGAAGCCCATACTGGAGCAGTTTTGCTGGCAGGACCCCACAAGGGATCCACACTGGAGCAGTTCACAGAGGACTGTCTGGTGTGGAAGGAACCCACACCAGGTTCAGGGGAACACTGTGAGCTGTCCTCCCTTGAGGAGGAAGGAGCAGCGGAGACAACGTGTGAGGAACTGACCTCAGCCTCCACTCCTTGTCCCCCTGTGCCAGTGGTGGGAAGGAATAAAGAATTCAGGAATGAAGCTGGGCCTTGAAAAAAATGGAGGGGTAGAGGTATGGTAGTTTTTAAATTTGCTTTTTTTTTATATCCCATTATCCAACTCTGATTTCTTTGCTAATTTTTTCCTGAGTGAAATCTATTTTCCCCATCACAATAATTAGAGAATGGTCTCCCATTGTCATTGAATGGTCTTCTGTGTTGTCTCAACTCATGAGCTTTTCATTATCTTTTTCTGTCCCCTGTCCAGCTTAGATGGGCAGTGATAAAGTGACTTGTGGACAACTGGCGTCCAGCCAGGGTCAATCCACCACAGTATTTTATCTCTGTTTTAAATGCATATTCTATCAACTCATTATTTATTAAAAGAAAAAAAACAACCGGTAATCATTTATTTTAAACATTGAACTTTTGTATATATTGAGGTAGTCATTAAATTTTATTTTGGAAAATATTTACATTTCTCAAGCCTTTCCCTTTTACTTTCACCTTGAAACATACATCTTGCCTGCATGTTTACTAAGTTTTATTTTTTTAGTTAGATTTTAGCACATTTCTGATGAAAACAAAAGTATTTTCCCACTTCCTTTCTAGCATAAAAGAACAGGACTAGTAGAGTGAGAAAAATAAAACTGATTTTTTTTCTATTGTTTTGAAATGTAAAAAAAAAAAAGTCTTATGTAAAAATCTTTTTCCACAATGAAATTGCCATTGCATTATTTTTTGGGGGAAAAACAGTACTGCTAACAGATCTTCTACAGACATCTAACTGCCTTTCCAGTCTGAGACAGATTGTTTAGACTGTGCATATAGCAAGAAAACACTCCAAATGCTCTGTTTAAGCCACCTCCCTGAGCTACTGGAAGGACATTAATGCCCTTCAAAAAACCAATCCATATACCTAATTAATTTTTTCCCTAGGAGTTTGATTCTTCATGTTATAAAAAAGAAGCTAAATCCCATCTGATTAACAGTTTTCAAAGAGAGACACAGTAGGGCAACAAAAATTGTTTTTCTATATTGGAAAATCTTACAAAGAACAATTAAAATTTAAACTGAACTCTTCAGCAAATCACCACAAATGAGAATTAATCTACAGAGTAGTGTCTCATTATTTTGCCAAGACTCTCACTCACATACTTTTATATGTTTTGTTGGTTTTTTTTTCATTCAGTGAATAATACTATATATATAAATCTTTCCAGAGTAAAGATCTACTTTATGAACTGGAGAAAATAATTGTTAAAATACAAATTACTTAAGATATCGAAACTTTATTTTGAAATCTGTTTACAACAAAAAGATGATAGAGTGTAACTACTGAAGAAACTTAATTGAAAATATTTTCTTTATTCTCTTTGGTTTAGTATTTGGAGTGATTAAAAAATCATAATAGACAAGTCTATCAGAATATGCAAGTATATCACAGAAATAAATCTGCATTACAAACCAGAATTTGCACTACAACATTATTTTCCATCACAATTCACAAAGATCAGTTCCAGGTGTTCTCTAATTAACAAAATACCAGACTTTGCTACTGCAGTTCACATTATCTGTATTCACAGATTCACATTGCATTCAGCAGCTTCTTAATCCCTCAAAGGCATTTTGTAAAATGTAAAGAAAAAAGCAGATTATGAACTCTGAGTGATCACTGTAACCTGTGTCAACTCAGCCTTTCTTACAGAAGCTTCATTTTTTTCTGCCTTAGAAGCATTAAAACACACTTGGTTTTTAGCAGTTCACAGAAATTCCTGTCTAAAAATTTTTGTCACACACATCTGTTTCTCCTGCCAGAAGCTTTCACCATTTCCTTTCCCCATGCAAATCATTAACGTCAGATCAATTTTGACATATTCAAAAAAAAAAAAAAACAAGTAATTTTTTTCCTCATGATTCTTTTTTTCATCCAAGGATTCAGCAAACTCAGGTAAATAAGAACAAGTTAAATTAAAGGTCATAAATCACAGGAAAAAAATATAATTTCTGTGACAGCAGGAGATAACGTAACACTAACAACAGTCTCTTTCCAATGTATTTAATCACATGTATATGGTAGGAAGCTCTTCTGTCACATCCAGGCATGTCACCCTTATACAGTTTCAGTCTGCTGGGTTTTTTGACCTCTGCTACATCACATTAGCTACTCCTCTCACAGTGGCTCTCATCTGGAATTAGACTATAGCTGGTAAAATAAAGCCATCATTACTTTACTATGAACATATTCCTACTTTATGTATTTAATTTACTTATGTCATCTTCAAAAAAAAAGAGCCGTAATGACAGAATAATAATATTACACCAATTTTAATATAGTGTTTTCAGCTGCTCGAGACAGTCTTTAAAATAAATTAGCTGTAATTGCCATCACTTTGCTCTAGATATTCTATTAAATACAGTTTTTATGAGCAATTTACCAGTAAATATATTTGTTTTCTAAACATGAGCATGTACCTAAATACTGCTAATAGGGCAACACTTGTGACAGAAATCCAAAGGTGTAAATATGCAAATTTACTATGCCTTTTCCATAGGCTGGTTACTCAGGAAATACTGGTGAGGAAGGTGAGGTACAATATAATTTTCCTCCTCTTATTGACTCATTGTTAGAACCCCAAATCAGTACACTTATCATTATTTTGGTATTTCCTTTCCCATGGATTAACTCAGAATTTAGTCTTCATAACCTAAAAAAGCAGACTATGAAGGTCAATAGAGTTACATTGTTATAAATTCTGAATTAGTTATCAGCTTTAAATATTTCTAGATCATTAACCATGTGGAGGTAGACTTTTCAGAAAGTTGAGAATGTATCAGGCCACATGCAAAGGGCATTTGGTATAATACACAATTTCTACCACTGTCGTAGACAGTCTATATTGACCTCCTAAAATTTTTGCCAAATGTTGCCTTTTCTTCTACTATGAAGAAAAATTATTTTTTTTTGTATGCAGGTGTCACTGATTTACTAAGATATTCTCTAGAGCTATGTTTCATCAAAGTGAAAGCCAAATAAATACCACACTGGCATATATATAATAACAAGTGTTACCTAGCTGAGCTTGTGTCACTACAAATCACCTCAGCAGACATTGGTATTATCCTTTTTCTTAGGCTCAGTAGGTCATTTGTCCCTCCAGGTGAGCACACGTTTGCAGGTAGTGTTTGCACCAGCTGGCAGATTTGGAGCTGCTGCACAGAGCGAAGGGCAGGGTTCACATTGCAGCTGCAGCCTCTCAGTGAGGACAAAGGGAGCTGTGGGGAAAGGAACGAGCTTCTGAAAGGCAAAGGGTGCCCACAAGTTAGTAGGGTAGCACAGGGGTCCACTAAGCTAAAATCCTTACAAGGAAAGCAGGATTGTTTTCATTATTTTACTCTTATGTTCTCATTCACACGTGGAAATGACTGAGATGACAAACCAAAGTGGATGTGCATCCAGTTAAAGACAGGTGGTGGCATAAAAGAATTAAGAGGTAGATGCATCTCCTAAACACAACTCTTGTCTCTTCTGGTTTTATCTTCATAATAGGCTTTAAAGAAGCATTAATAACAAGAGCATGTAGCATGGATTGAAATTTGGGGCAATAGTGAAAGAACCAAATATCCATCCCAGGATATAAGAGGTCTAGGAGACAATTCTAAGAATTTATTTACTGTACTGCACTAATAATTAAACCTGTCAAGAAAACAAGTGTGTAAATTGAAATGTATTGCTTAAGTTGTACTTACTAGCCAAAATACTTATAAAATTGAAGACATATTACAAACATATTTAATAAGGTAAAAAATATTCAGGAAATGTAGAAATTTGGATATTGTTGACTATACTTCCTCAGCAAAGCTAGTTCCATGATGAAATCTATCTACTGTCTATCCAGTGCTACCTAAAGGAAAAATTGGATCTAAGGTCAGTGATATGCAAAAGGAACCATGTATTGTAAAATATATTCTCTGTTCTGGAACTTTTCATAGGAAAGAACTACAAGGGACATAATAAGTAGTAGTAAAAAAGAGAATTTTTTTTAATTGAACTGTTCAGATGTTTCAGCATTTGTACAAAATTCTGGAGCCTTAAATAATATATTGGCTGGTTTAAAGCCTGGATTCCAAATTATTTCAAACTTTAAATATTTTAAATCATTGTAAAATTCTGAGAATATTCAGGACAGTGTGGAATTAATCTCTCTCAGATAAATATGAAATAGATTTGCATGGTCATATGCCATGGGCTCTTACAGATGAAGCATGCTCACATGTTTTTGTTCCATAAAACCTAAATTACCAGATCATCAAAATTACTTATTGCAGTTGCTGTGCTTTATGACTCCTTTGCTGCTGTTATTTGCCTTTAGGAAACTAAAAAATTTAAGCAACTTTGTTGTTTAAGGATTTTTTGTAAGAGGTCAGGAACTGTCCCGGGAAAAATTTCAGCCACGTCAGTTGGGAAAAGAAACCTGGTCTTGGTCATCTCTGGATTGAAAAATGGATCTTCTGTGGTGCTATGAAACCAAGCTTCAAAGGAGCACTGAAGTCTCTTACAAAATGCTATATGTCTTTGGCCCTGTTAATATTCCACTGTGAGAATATAATGATATTTGATGCTATAATCATTAACATGGCTATATATTTCAGATGATTGATAAGGTTAGCACAACTTATTAGAAGGCTAATAAAGTTTAATCTTATTCAAACAGGTGCAAAGTGCACATTCTTCTGAAGAAAAAAGTATTTACAGCTGCTGTGAGGCCAAAATAATGAATTATTAATCAGAACCAATTGAACAAACTGTTTAAATTACATGTAAATATGGGTTCTCAGCTTAAAAAACTCTGTTTTCTTTGCTTCTCCTACACTTTCCTTGCTATTGTCTCTTCTTTTAAATCCTTAATCCTTTTGTATTCTTTTATTCTTTCTGGCAGAGAGAGATATTTATCATACAGCTTATTTCTACTAAGCATGACATCTGGTGTTTATTTAACCAGTTTCAAGGTCGGATCCATAGTTTCATTCTTTTTATGTTATTAAAAAGAATTTTTAATATTAAACAGTTTATAGTTATTTTGACTGCCTCCATTGGAGATGTCTTCATAAGAATTTGCAGGTGTTACGTTCCAAGCCTGTTCCTTACTCGAGAGTTCACAGAATTCAGAACATGTCTTCAGGTACAAAGATTAGGTCTTGTGGAACAAAATAATTCTTTGCATTAAGACAGCAAGGATTAGAGGCATAGAAAAGATGTCCTGGCTAGCTGGATAGAAGTGAAATATTGGAGTCCTCATCCTAAACACATCATTTGCAAATAGCTTATTTCCTTGCCTATTTCAAATGGACCTTGAAAAGGAAAGCTAATGGACATGACATGAAGTTCCACTGATTAAGACACTAGGATATTCACACTTATATTCCCAGCCTTACTTTTGCTTTCTGCATTAGCAGCCATTGGTTAACTGCAAGAATAGTCAACAAAGAGGAACTACGAACATTAAAAGCTTTGTTATCCAACAGCCTGATCCAGAGCCAGAGATGGTGTGGTTCTTGTCTGCTGGCTGGTTGAAGGGTATTCTTGTGGAACATAGGGCTCTGAACTTCAAAGGAGCCAGTAAATCCAAGGTTCTTGGGTTTAAATCATTAAGGCTAGGAAGCATCCATTTTAGCAGGATTTTTTAAATGGAATCTGAAATCTCAGTATTATGTGTATTCCAAGCAGAATTGTCTATTTTATGTCATTCAAAGGAATTTGGTCTCAGGGACCTTTGGTTTCAGATGGACACAGGATAGACTCAAGTAAGAAGCCTGTAACTGTTATGAAGGGAGAAGTTGTTTTCATGCAAAGAAGAAATGAAGGCACCTAAGAATTTGGTTTTGTAAAACTGAGTCTGCACTACAGTTTTACATGTATAAATAAGACAGGAGTTTTTTTGATTTGTTATACACTTAAATTTGGCTGGTGTGATACACAATCCTGCCTCTATTATGGTCCTTAGTAGCCACTTTGAAGAATCAAGAGTATACAGATAAAATTAATATAATTTTTTGGTCTACAGTAATTAGCTCCCTTACAAAAACTTCCTGAATGATTACATGTCATCATAGTTGAGTAGTAATTCCCCAAATACAGTAGTTCACATGGTTTTCCGGTTTTATCACAGGAGCACAAACTGAAAATAAATAAATAAATAAGCCCAAAGCTGCCATACAAACAGAATAGAAAAGACAATTTCTCTCTCACTCAGAGAAAGCTCAACCTTTTCTCTGATGCTAATTCACATCTTCTTGAGGCAGAGCCTAATCCCATATGAATGTCTTGAGAATAATTTGTGCAAATAAATTAAGGAATACATTACTTTAACTGTAGCATCTCTCTGCAAAATATCTTCCAGGCAAAATATCTATACACTCTACATTTTTCCCAAGTCTCTTCAGTCATTTCCAAGACAGTACTTAACTGTGTAATAACTGAGTGCACATTATGATTCTGCTCCTTTATTATCCTAAATCCTCTTTTCCACTAAACATAGACCTAAGTATAAGTAGCTAACTGAGAGGGTAATGTTAGTGTCATGCAAGCATTTTCCTGTATCAAGATAATATTAGCACAGTTCTTAGGAACAACCTTTCTAGAAGAGAAATAGTGTTAAAAACAAAAACTTGGCATTAAAAAAGCATCTATTTTGCTTTTTCCTTGAATTCTGTATCTATTTAACAAATAAAACTGGCTTTCTTGTTGGCAGTTATCAAATGCAAATTGTTAACTAAATTAATGACAATACAATTAGCTAGATTCTTTCCTACCTATGGTAAGTGGTCCCAAAAATGAAACTGATACTTGCATATTTTTGTTTTAAGATGCTCATAGTGTAAATCATCATAGAATTTATACCTGCATTGCATAAAAACAAAAGAAAAGACATTCAAATGAAAACATGTAAGTACTTATCTCCAATAATGGCAAAAAGCAAACACTTAGGAAAAGAGCATAAAACCAGAATTACTATCCAGATTATACTCTGCATATAGTCCACTGAAATAGTTTCCAAACATAATATCTTCATAATTTTCAGATTTATTAAGGAAGATTAAGTGTCTATTTAGGGGCAAATATCTTTCTCTGGATCTTCGTTATGTCTGCTGGACCCAAGATCTGACTAGCTGAAATTAGAAAGGCAATTTATCTGATCAGGTCTGATAATCCATAGAACTCATCTATTCCTTCTTCAAGTATATTCCCTGCAGTGATATGGAAAAATAATATCTTCATTCTTCTTTCTTGAGCAGAGAAGGCTTCATACTTTTTCTACTTGAACTGATAACATAACCCAACACAGCCTTTTGGAGTTTACGCACTTCAAACTCAAAACTTTATGTTGATCAGTCTCTGATGAAGTTTTGAAAGTCAAAAGTTTCATTTTCAAATGCACAGTCTTATGAAATTTTGAACATCTTCTGTTTCTCCTTTAAATTCTATTTTGAAGTGATAAATATTGCACAAAATAAATTGGATGTGTTAAAATTTGTTACAGACTTCTTAAACTACTGATACATAGAAAAGAAAGACTAACATGCCAGCAGTTGGATTCTCAGTAAATACCCAGAATATATCAGCATACAGGAAAAATCAATATTTTTACAGAAAGTAGAATATAAGACGAAAAATGATGAATCACATGGAAGCTCATAATCTTATGAGTGTCATATCAGCCTAGCAGGCATTCATTTTGGATAAGTAATCTTAATATCACAGGATAAAGATTATAGAAAGGAATTGCCAATATTTTGTTATGGAAATGAGAAAATTCAGGGTTAAAATAGAGACGAGCGATTTCTTTTCATCATCAAGTGAAAAGATCAGCAAAAGCTCACATGGAGCATCTTTCTGTATCTCTGTGGGAATTCTGCTTCTTGTGATCTGCTGCTGCCAGATTTAATGTGCTGAATTTATTATACACAAAGTTGTCTGACTCGCAGGTTGTTTTTATTTCCTCAGTACAGATACAGCTTTATGTTGTTGTTCAATAGCATAAAATGGTTAAATAAAGTGTGGTTTTGTACTATATACTCCACACTTTAACAAAAAAGGACATGGGTTATCAAATACATTAAGTACATACTAACAATAAGTGGGTTCGTCAAGTGCACGTTACTTGTAAAACAGCCTCTAATTCATTCCTACTTCAGATTCCTCTTTTAAACATTCATCATATACAATGATTCTCATTCACCTCTGACCACATTGCCTGTCATCCCTTAGGAAGGTATTAATCTGGTCAGGACAAGAAATAAATTTTTTTCTAGTTTGCTCCATTTTCTTATTTGAAACACAGTAAAGCAGGGCTAAGAAATGAGAGGAGGGCCCCTTCCTTATTTGGATTGGCCACATCACTTCAGTACTGAGTGTTGTCAGTGAGGAAGCAAGGGTGGGAATGTGCAGAGAATACTTTTGTTTGAGCATCTTTATCTTGCACACCTAACATACACGATTTAAGGTTTCTCAGAAATAATTTTTTGGCCAACAGTAAATAACAAGGACTAAATATACAAGTAGCATCATCATTAATCTCTTTACCAATGCCATGGTGGGGACAATTGATAAGCCTCTCCCAACCAGGGAATTGTTAGGTCAGTGAGGAAGGGTTGGATCTGTCATATTTTGAAACTGAATCGTTGCTGCTGAAACGTTGTCTTCTGATGTTCTGCTTTGTCTTGTTTTATCCTTTTTCATGTCAGTATTTTTCCTCTTGTGTGCTTCAACTGCTGAATGCAACTCTCTCAGCTACTGTGCACTTCTTGTTTTTCTTTTTCTCATCTTGCATAACTCAAGTTCCCATGCTTTCTTATTTCTTAAAAGCAGCTTTCTTAGTAAAACCAAGTCTTAGTCACAGAGTAATCATGCACCAAACTAGGCCTGGATCACATTCAGCTGAATCCTTAGACAACAACAACAACAGCATACAGAGCTGAACAGATTTACTCAGTTTGTGGTGAGCCTGGATTATAGTCTAGCTATCCCTGCTGAGCTCAATGCTTTATCTACTAGACCACATTGCCTGCCTTCAGTAACAGCACAAATATACCATCACTGCCTTACCCCTGTGCTAAAGAACGCCATTAAAATTGCAAAGTCATTCTTCAGAGTAATTATTCATTTGCAGATGCTGTAGTGGAGTTACAGAGATCACCCAATTCACTGCTTTTTCTATTTCCATAATCTGAGATAGACTAATCATATGACCACTTATTCTTTTAAATAGAAGTCCTGCACTATTTAGCCCTCATTTGGAAAGGACTTATTCAATATTCTACTGCCTTCCATTTCCAACCCCTTATTCATTAGACAATTATTAATCGACAATTATTATTTCCTCTTGGCCTTCCCTATAAAGCTCATCTCTACAGTTAGCTACAAAGTTTAACCAGAAATTTTGGCTGTGCCATTCAGGTTAGTTAGGATCTCACTTCTGGACAAAAGACTTTTACATAACACTTCATTGTTGTTTCCACTCATGCCATGTAAAATATAAAGCTCTAGCATCAAACAATCTTCACAATTACCATGGTTTATTCTTGTACTAATAGTACTTAATAGTCCAGTATTAAAAGTCTACTACCCTTTTTCCTTTAATTTTTGTTGTCATGAAAAGTAGTCAAAGGTAGTCAAAGTCAGGAAAACCTCAGAGCTGTGGGAAACCTTTTAGACCAAGCCTACAGAAACAGGGCCTGAGTGTTCGTGTCAAGTAAAGATTTAACTGTTGTGCATTCTGCTGTTTGCAGGAATTCTTGATCTCCCTCTGCAACTGTCCTAGGATCCTCAGAGAAAGAAAGATGAATTAAGAAATACTGAGGAAAAGCTATCTGCAAACAATTTCACTGTCTGAAAATAAAAACCACAGATTTTTTAGTAACAGCTATTTCCATGTCTGACTAATCTTGAGATTTCTGATGAGAGCTATTTTAAGTCTTCATTTTTTTCCTATATCTACAAGTAGGTCCAGTCCCAATTTCAGTCTGTGTTATTTAAAGGTGAACTAAAGTACTGAAAATATATATATATTTTACATCAAGGGATGTTTACCAAATAGATGACCACCTGTTCTTCTCCAGCTTAAAAATAAAGTCTTTACTGTACAGATAATTAAGGCAATGTAAGTAATGTAGGCTGAAGAGGAAAACCTTGTGTCTGAATCGATGCAATAAAAGGAGGCAATAAAATCTCACAAGTAACTGCAGTTCCAATAGGTGTAATTGGTTATTATATATGAGTAGTGTTCACTTCCTAATTTCTTCTTTGTTTTCTAGAGCTCCCCCCCATAGATCTGGGAATTCTGGGAAACAAAATTCTCATTTTATAACATGAGATTAAATAGGTATCAGTTGTCTGCAGAAGGTTTGTTCTTGCTCTATTCCTTTGGCCAAAATCATGTTTCCTTGAATATAATTTCTACTGTATATGTGACTGGTATATCAATTGCCTATAGTCTTGACTAGTATTTTTCTTATATTTTAGAAGTTCCAAAATCGTAACTCTTATCCCTGTCAGCCTACAAAAATAATATTTTCATAAAGCACCAATGCAAATATATCTATAAAAACCTAAGAATGAATACTTAGGTTCTAGCAAAATGAATTATATGTATATTTTATTTTCTTCTCAGATATGAAGATCTACACTGATAAAAATAAGTTCAAGAATGGAGGGCCTTACTACTTTGGTAGGTAATCAAACCCTCCACTAGCTCACAATTTCAGTAGGTCTGACTTCCCATTTATCAAAATTTCCTTTCTCTGATTTATTTGAGAATTTAGAAAATAAGCTTTTTGGAGTACAGAGTCTCAATTAATTCTGATATGATTTGGGAATCTATTAGCTAATAACGAGAGATTATACTTTCCACAAATATACTAACAACTTTTCATATTAAAGGTTATAGGGTTTTCACATCTACAACACTCTTTTTTCAGCAAAAGTGACATGAGATTTTCCTTTCTGCTTGAAGAAATTCCCTATAGTTGCATGTGACTTAAAAAATCAGTGTGCACAACATTTCTTAAAGCAATGACTATAGATTACTTTTCCCTGTGGTGCAGCTCAGGTTCTGTGTCATTCATTTGCTGTATTGCACACATGAGGTATTTTCTGATACAGGATCCTGAGTTTTTTAATAAGAATTCTTCATTTTGACAGTCAATGAGAACTTTCTCAGGTAATTAATGAACATCCTTGCTCACAAATTAAACTTAATCAGTTCTGGAGAAATCCAGAACAACTTTTTGTGTGTGAAAGCATGATGCATTTTTTCCATGATAAAGTGATACTCTACTAACCCCTCATTTTTCTGTAGATATTAAGCACTGAAAATCTTCACTTTGTTGAAAAGGACCTCTCTGGTTTATAATACTCATACTTACTAATTTATCTGTAAAGGCCAATTAGCTGACTGAAGTGCTCAAATGAGTCAGTAATAAAATGGCCACTGCAGCAAGGACTTAGCCACTACCAGAATAAATAATTTCTCCCTTTTAATAAGACACAAAACATTATTTCAACCGTCCATTGCCTATGCCTCCTTTACTGATTCAAATTCAGTTTTCTACAGGCCAATTAAAGTTATGTTTGCTGAAATACATTTCAACGCAATTTAGCAGGAAGCAATAAGTGGATAAAATGAAAAAAAACAAGGCGGATGTTTGGATTAACTGAGTACAACCTTTGCAGTGGACTCAGACCTCAGCAACTAACATTTTTTTCTATCTAGAAAACCAGAAAAAGAAAAAATACAAACATAATAAAATAAACACAGAAATTAAGATTACACTGCTGATTTTCCCAGGATGAACACTGCTAAGGTATGAGCTGTCATAGAGCTGAGGGCTTTTTTTTAATTTTTTCACACTATTTTAGCCTACGTCTTTTTTAGTAGGTGAGGGACTTTGCAGATTTGTAGAGTTCACCAACAACAGTGCCAGTTGTGTTACTATTTGTCATTGAAGCAATTCTCTGCCTAAAAGACACTTCATGTCCTAAAGTCTGTACCTTCCTGTTCCCCCTGCAGTTCTAGCAATCTAAATAAATCAAGGTCCCATTATAGCAATGCATTAATGTGGAAGTAACTCAGAGCTTCTACCCAGCTCATCAGCGTTTACATCTTCTTATGTATTTTTACCTCGCAGTTATGTAGTGAGTTTGAAGGAGATGAGGGTATTATCTGAAAATTACATACATATATTTTGTCAGGTAGCAAATTTTATATAGACCTATTATTTGTCTGAGTCCTTCCACATCCATCCTGAGAATATATGCTCTCTTTAAAAAACTGTAAATCTAACTGTCCCCTACATCACCTTGGAGACTTCTGTCAAAATGAATAGGATTAAAGCTATCAACAGTTTTCCAAAGTACTTGTCTTTCTAAAAATCATAATACTGGCTTAGTTTTATATTTATATTTTATATTTATGACAATGCAAAATAATTATTGATTTATCCAAAGGCAGCAAACAGTCTTTCTTAAAGTGTTGGGAGGCATTCTGAGTTGGAATGATGAAGTGCCTAACAGCCAATATTCTACAGCAGAAAACAGATCTATGTCATTAAAATATATGCAACAGTCAGGCTTTTTCTAAAATGTGTTTAGTTTTAGAATGTATTATTTATTAAATAAACTTGATTTTCATTGCCTCTTTCATTATCTTTTTCTTTTTCTATTGTTCCAGGATATAGCTATTTGTATTCAAAACAGAATGTTAAGATTGTAGAGTGCTTCCTGCTAGATGAGAGGTTTAAAAAGTCCAAAGAAATTTATAGCAAATGGCAGCATATAACTGATGAGGGCTTACTGGTTGGTTTATTTACCAAAGTTGTACGGTATTGTAAGCCTGATACTACATTAAATAAATGTCTTCAATTTTAAGATGCAGTTGCCTCCTCTTTAATTTGGATAGTTCTAGTTTTGCAGTTACTGAAAATAGCTTAGCTATTTAGTCTCTGAATCATTATTTTAATACACTGAAGTATAACCATAATAGAATCACTTCATCCTCCTGTTAAAATCCTGGAATGAAGCTGAAAGAAAGCAACAGAATCATCCAGGATCACTAATAATGGTAAAGAGTGACCAGAATGAGAACAGGATGGAAGAGCATCTCACGATATAACTGCAGAAAGAAATGGTAAGGCAAAAAAAGAAACACCATGGAGCACTACAAAAGTTAAGCTCTAGGCAAAAGTTTTATAATGGAGGTCCTTATTCCATTTCCAACAATGCCCCTAAACAGCATACTTAATCTGGAGGGAACAGAAGTCTTTGCCATTGAGCTAGAGACACTAGAAGATAAAAATATTTGCTTGACACCTCAGAGTATTTATCTATCCAACTCCAGTAATTATTACATAGCTAGGGCTGTTTCTATTCCCTGGGAGATTGGATTTTGAGCTATGAGTTTGGGGGAAGGGGGGGCAGAACTTTAAACAGTTTAAACACATGCTTGTCTCACTCCTGCTTAAATCCACAACAAAACATCAAAGCCATTCCTAGCTCCTCCCTTCATAGGTTTAAAAGATAATTAAGTTCTTTTCCTCTGGTGTCTTCAGCTTGCTGAGTGCCACTTGACTTAAAAAGAAACAGTCTAATAATGTACACACTGAAGTGTACTTAGCTAATAATAGCTCGTAATGTCATAGCTCATAATGTCTTTCAGAGAAGAGAGGTTTAGTGGCTCAAAATCCTAGGCCAAATTCAAAATCTCTTCCTTTCCTCCCATGCACTAAAGAGCAACGCGTGCAGACATGCACTCTCACACATGGTGGCTGGGAAGAATGTCCTTCATGCTGGAAATAAGCTGTATTAATTGTTAGACAGAAAATTAGAAAATAATTGCCCAAGAATGACTATGGTTTCTTGATTTCAAAGGGCGAATCAGGTGGATGCCTTTATGAGCAAAGAAATTCATCTATCACATGGTCTTCCACTTTCTGATGATAAGATGGGCAAATTAACTGAATGAACTCACAGCTGCACTAATACACACAAACAAAGGTAGTTTTCTGCTCCAAAGCCTTAACTCAGCATATATTCAATCAAGATTGTATTCTTCTATCTTGGTAATTGGATTGAAGATAAAATGTACTTTTTTCTCAATTTTCTGCTCTTTTTCTACAAATAAAAATGCTATCCTCTGCTACACTTCATCTGCAGTTCATAGTTAGTTTTGAAAGCTTAATAAACAAATTTTTATAGAATAAATTACTCTGATGCATTTCATGGAAAAATGTTAGCATGAAAGCTGAATGCAATTGTATTACTTTGCAGACAATTTTTTCCAAATAAGGAAATTGTGACAATTGAAATTAATTGTAACAAAACATGTCAAAAAGAACCAAGTAAAAAAAGCCACACAAAACCAACCCCAAAAGTACAGAAGTTGGTTGTAAGCAGAAATTTATCTTACAGACCAAATGAGGACTTCCTTACAAAAGGTGCCACTGCTAGCAGTTTAAAATGATCAGTCCCTCACTGGTACATGCAACCCAGATCACAGCAGCTACTAGAGCAGCTACTGGAATTTGCTGATATCAGGCATAAGATAAAAAAAATATAGCCAGTAGTCTGAAACACCTTATCTACAGGGCACTAGTGATGCACTTAGGAAAGATTACTACAAAGGACCTAGCACCTAACTCTTTACAAGTCATCTGTACTACACATAAAAAAAAAGGAGAAAATAAGTCAAGACATATAAGACCATGAATATATTTTGCATATGATAAAAGGCTTTTTTTTCACTTGTGATTTCAGTGGGGCAGTAACAAAACCAACAAGTCTTGAGGTACAGAGACTAATTTCAGCAATATCTGAGGATCACAGAAATACTCCTGAGGCTATTAGGCTTCAATCAACAGACCACTGGGAGTCAACAAATTATTTTTAAGAGCGTGATGAATTTATTTCTAAAAACCACAGCAGTTCCAGTAGGTTTTAGTGAACTTTAGACTTTGTGAAAAACAGGCTAGAAAATCTTCTTAATGGAAATGGTTAACCAGTCTGTAGCAATAGAAGCCCTAGTTCATCAAGATGTTGTTCTAATTTTGACTGGGTGAGAGTTCATCTTCTTCTTAGTAGCTGCTACAAAGCAGTGATTCAGTGGGAGAATAATGTTGATAGCACACTGATGTTTTGGCTGCTGCTCAGTAGTAATTACCCTGAGGCAAGGAGTTTTCAGTATCTCATGCCCTGCTAGCAAGGAGGTCCACAAAAAAATCTGGGAGAGATCATGAGCAAGACAGATGACCCAAACTGTCCAAATGAATGCTCCACACTATAACACATCATGTACAGTATATAAACTGTGGAGAGTTGATTCTAATGATCACTGCTTAGGGGGAGGCTGGGCCTCCATCAGGGGGTGGTGAGCAATTGTACTGTGCATCACTTGTTTCTCTTGGTTTTTTTTTTCTCCTTTCCCTCTCCTTTTTATTAAAATTATTAGTGCTAGTAGAATCATTATTATATTTCACTTTGCCATAATTATTAAACTTGAGTTTTATTTTCTTTTCTTTCCTGACTGTCCTCCCCATCCCACCATGGGGGCAGAAGGGAAGTGAGTGAGCAGCTGTGTGCTACTTGGCTGCCAGCTGGGGTTAAACCATGACAGATGCACGACCAAAAGCTCAGAAATAAGCGAGTTGCATCTTTTTTGATCTGATAAAATCTCCAGTTCTCAAGTGATAGAAAAAACAGCTAAGGTTTCAGGGAGGCATAGCACATTAAGATCCTCATCTTAAATCATTTTGCAAGTGCAATGAGAAAGAGTATTCTGTTGGAATGAACATATTTGCTGAAGGGTGATATGCTTCATCAACGCATGTGTTACTGGAGATGATTTCAAACACAGAGAGAAATTAGGACTGACAAGCTAAACGATTCTGACATTTCTCTGTGTGGGCAGGTCTATTCTGGTACGGGTTTTACCACTGGAACTCTGCAACAGCCCTGGTTGCCAGCCAACACTTACAACCCCTTGAAATAGAAACAGTAGGCAAAAGACCCATATCTTGGGCCCTTTCCATGTCGGGGGGTTTTTTGGCTAATAGTAGAATTTGCACCTTAGCCCGCTGGATGGAATCTTAAAAACTCTTAAAATTTGCACAGAAATTCAGTGTAACTAAAAAAAGGTATCTGAGATCAAAAAGCCTAACAATGTCATTTATTCAAAAACTAGGTTCACCCCTACCCATCCATCTGCATTTCGTGCTACATCCATTATGATAATTTCAAATGCTTTTGACAAAGAAGATATAATTTCAAGCCTAGTGAAAACCATTCCCTGTGATACAATGAAAGCATCACACATATCCAATAGCAGAGCTTAGTTGTAAAGGAATATGTTATTGAATTGGAGGACGTTTCGTATCTTATTCCCATAGAACTAGATAAAAGGGATAATTTGAAGTGTATTGTTGTATAACACTGAACTTTTGACTTCATGGACATTCCTTGTTTTTCCTGTGTAACAGTTTTCAGATAACTGTATTAGCATTAAAAAAAAGCTATCTTAGCAATGTAAAGACATCTGTCATTATTCTAAAGTACAGAGCTGATTACAGTGTTTACCAAAAATTTGTTCAAATTTTCCTAGTAATGACCATCTTTAACTTGCTCATGCCATCATGAACTCTGGAGTCATTTAGGCCTAAATGTTCTGTGCTCCAAATGCCTCTGTCAAGTGAACTATGTGCACATGTGCAAGGAAAGCTTCAGACCAACTGATATCAAAGAGCTTCTCTTGAAAAACTGACCATAAACAAAGAATTGTCTCTAAGTTTTCCATACTGTTGCTTCCATACTGCTTTGTTACTAAGCTTAATTTGCATATACTTTCCCCTCACTCTCAGGGCAGTAGATCAGATTTAATTTATTAAAATTAAAATTATTTAAATCTTAAGAATCTTTCTTAACCACAAGTTATTACTTGTATCATAGAATGGTTTGGGTAGGAAGGGACCTTAAAGATGATTTAATTCTCACCCACCAGCCAGGGACAGAGACACCTTTCACTAGACCAGATTGCTCAAAGCCCCATCCAACCTGGCATTGAAGACTACTGCAAATAGAGTCAGAAGTTCCAGCTATTTGTTGTAGCTGTTACCAGGATGAGGGAGTGAAAAGAAACAAACTCACACACAAACTCAAATATCATTGGGATCCTGCTGGATTTGGGTAGCTTAGCTGTGTGCAAAATGTGGCTGCAGCTGTCAAAGAATTTCTATGAATTTTCATTTTCTTTTGTCTCTAGACCATGCTGTGTGCAGGGTTTGACAGGTATTTGCCATGCCACTGCCTTAAATCCAGACAGCTACCTCCATTATCTGTAAAGACGCATAGCCTGGCAGAGGTGAAAAAATGGGACATATATCCTGAGTGAGAGGTCAGGACTGAGACTATGGAAAGTACTATTGAGGGAGAAGACCTGATACACATGAATGCTGTTGTGGGGATGCACAGTGAGTTGGAAGGGGACACAAAAACCCACCTGACCACGGACGGCATCATGCTTATGATATGGCATCATCCTTAGCAAGAAAACCGAGAAGAATCACAGAATAACAGAATAAATTAGGTTGGAAAAGACCTCTGAGATCATTGAATCCAGCCTATGAAGAAACACAACCATGCCTCTCGGGGTTCTTTTTGTGCTTTGCTGCCCCAAAATGTGTGAAAGGTCTTATTTTCTCAGTCCGTGTTTGTAGAATAGAACAGAGGGCTCAAGTGGTCCAGTCCCAAAGTTGTTTATTAGTTGTTATCTAGAACATTTTCTGTCTGCCCAACAAAGTTTCGCCCTGCACCGCAGCCATGGGCATCTCTCTCGCCTCTCCAGGCGGTGTTATCTTTTATACCCAAAATTACGTCTCTAATGTTTACAATTGTTCCCCAATAACTATCATCATCATTCACTTCTACTCTAACCAATCCTAAAATGCCAACTCTACAACAGAAATGGAAGACAAGAAGAAGAGGAAAGAGGTTCAGACACACCCAATTTCCTTCACCTTGTCCCCTAAAATCTCTTTATCTAAACACCTAAAATCTACATTTACTCTCTCTACAATAACACTACTTAAACCTTCGTGACTTTCTGATTCTCAGACAAAGCTGGTAACTTGCTCCACGGTTCATAATCAAATACACAGGTATTCTGGACATCATGCCAGGATTTCTGGCTGGAGCTTAAACTGCTCAGGGTAATAGAAGGGTTACACTGGTTTCCCACACATGTCAAATAGATTATGTCACTAAGTTCCACATCCATTCTTTCCTAAAATCCCCAATGACAGTGATTCCACCACTTCTCTGGCAAGTCCATTCCAATGCCTAATCACCCTTTCTATGAGGAATTTTCTCCTGATGTACAACCTAAACCTCCTCTGGCACTGCTTGAGGCCATTTCCTCTCTGGCTGGTTTCCTGGGAGAAGGCCCCAGCTCCACCTGGCTACAACCTCCTTTCAGACAATGGAAGAGTGTGCTAAGGTCTGCCCTGAGCCTCTTCCTCTCCAGGCTAAACATGCCCTCAGCTGCTTCTCATAAAACTCGTGCTTAAGACCATTCACCAGCTTCCTTGCCCTTCTCTGGACTTACTCCAACACCCCAATGTTGTTCCTAAACTGAAGCAGGAAGGAGAGGCTATTTAGAGTGATGGTATTTATCTTCCCAAGTAACTGTTAGGCATGATAGAGCCCTCCTTTCCTGGGAATGGCTGAACCCTTGGGCAGTCTAGAGTGAATTCCTTGCTTTGCTTTGCTTGCACAGGTCCCTTTTGCTTTACCCAATAAACTGTCTTTATCTAAACACACAAATTTTCTCCCTTTTACTCCTCCAATTCTCTTTCCCATCCCAGCAGGGGTAAAGTGGTGTTTGCTTAGTGGCTGCAGTTAAACAATGGCATCTTCAATTTTAGTATTATTTTTTCCTGTTTCTCTATTTTTTATACCCAGGAATATTATGTGTATGTCCATGTGCCTACATTGAAAAGACTTACATGAGTAACTGTGACATTTGGTATGACTGAGGTATGCTCTCTACTCAAAGCAGTGATTCAGCCCTTTTTTTAGTCTATCTCCAACAAATATTCAGCTTTCATTTTCAGGACCAGAATGAGTTGGTAAAATTAATTAATACCTGTACCTTCTCATTAATTTTGGAAAAAAGCCCTGTCTCAGTTGAATCTTTCCTTCTAGTGATATCATTAATAATCACAGATTTAGCTCTTATTGAAAACCTTATAGTCAGGTTTAACTGAGGTGTTAGCAATTATTTGTTTATATTATTATAACACTGTGAACAGGCTCACAATCATTTTTAAAAGGACACCCAGGCAGTCATCTGTCTTCTACTCATGACTTGCACCAGCAACTTTTTTGTCATGGTAATTCAGTTATAAGGCAGAGACTGACACGTGTCAGGAGCCCTTATCAGTCCTTGGCTTCTCCCATTTGCCATTCCAGGCTTTGGCTGCATGTTACCATGAAAACTGTTTTCCAGAGCTGGTAATTATGCTTTTATAGCTGATGCAATTCAAACATACAGTAGCACTAGGAACAAAAGAAGGTCTTTGGGAGGTATATTTAATCCTAAATTAAAAAAGGTGGCTTGTTTACTTTTGAGAGAGATTTAAGGACATTTTTTCATTAAAAAGAACTCAAATTATATTTTCTTGGATTTAATTCAGGATTAGTGTTTATTTATGAAATCCATTATTTTGTAGGAACTCAAATTTCCAAAAGATAGTATTATATTTGCAGGGAGTTAAAGCTGATGGAATATAGGTAACAAAATGAAAAGAATAATTTTCTCATAGTCAAGTTACATCATACCTGGGAAACCAGACTAACATTTAAAAGGTAAAGAAAACATGAACTCCAGAAAAAAAAATCTTAATCAAATACTATGTAAAAAAAATATAGAAATTAATGTTTTTTTGCATATCCTATCTAAATCTACACTAGGATTTTTTTCCATCTATCCCTCACAAGACTTCAATTATTATAACAATAAAAAGTATCCCTGAACTGAACTGGGGAAAACTAATATATTCAACCACTGTCTTATCTTATATTAATGCTAATATGGGTTGAGCTAAACTAGCGTGTTTTTAACTCAAAACAGAGAGCATGATTTGACTATGCTTCAGGACTATGATTTTTTTTAAAAAAATAATTTATAATTCCTAGTTTTTCCAATAGAAATAGGAAAAAAGTCTTAAAGAAATTTAAAAATACATTTTTACAATCTCACAAGCATCTACATTAAGTGAATACTTATTAAGAAAGCATTACACACTAAAAAAATTACATAATTTGGTAAAAGCAACATTTTATGCACATCTTAGCATTTATGACCTTTTTTCAGTTCTTTTGTTTCACCCTATTTGGAACAGTCCATCTCATTTTCTGTTAAACATACTTTTAAACACCTCAGTAAACAAAATATTGCAACATCTGGTAGTATAGGACTGAAAAGGAAATAGATTTCAGTTTGAAGTTCGCAACTATGTAAAGACAATTCTGCTCATTCTAGGAGTATTCACAGCATTAATTAGAGAACATCTAAACTATGATATCAGTATAATTAATATTTTAATGTTAAGGGTTTCTCAGGTAGAATTTTTACACTAAGATTATTTATACTGGAAGTAGGAGTATTATTTAATATTCCTAAGTAGGAGTATTAATATTTAATATTCCTACACTATTTGCAGAACTGACAGAGGAACTGAGCTATTCTGTATGAAAAGAGGAACTCCAAAATTTGACAAAAATCAAATGTCATAACAACAAAGAAAAGATAAAGTTCTTCAGTTAGAAAATTTCAGAAATTAATAGGGTCACAGATTTCCATGAGTTTATAAGAGCCAGAGATACAGCCTTCAAACAGCAACAAGCCCTACATACTGTCCATCACAAACTTTAACAGACCACACACAGAACCCCCAAAAGCCCTTCAATGCTAGTTTTATTCTTCATGTATCAAGAACTACCATCTGTCTAAAACTGCATGCATTCTCTCATTCAGTAAAATCAAAACTAGGTGACGTAATGTTAGTGCAGAACTCCCCTCTCCACTGCTTTCAACAGCCTCATCCAAAGGACCATTAAACTCTACAGAAACCTAAAAGCCCAGATAAATATAATATATACTAAGGTTTGACAGTTCCTAGTGACACATGTAAAAAAACTCTATGCTTTTCAGCTATAAGGAAAAACAGCCAAATAAATAAACCCTCTTCATCTCATCTACCATGGAAGGGTAGAGCCTGTATCTATTCTTCCCTCTTAATCTGAACTAATTGACTCCAGCTGCCCCTCTGCAGGAGTGGTGCTGGGAAGAATCACTGATTTAAGGGTTTTGACAGGTCCTGTATAGCAGCACAGTATTCAAACATTTCTGTGTCTTTGAAGGTTATTCTTCAGAATGTTTTTGCCTGCTGAAGCACTGAAAGACACTATTTTCATTTTTGAGAAAAAAATGGGTAACTATTTCCTTAGAGAAAAAATATAAAATTAATCAGGTTAAATTTCAACACAAACAAGCTTGTGGAATCTTAAGACTGTTTGCATGGGAAAACTACCAGTGTGTTAGAAGAGAAAGTAAGGCACAGGATACAAATCCCTCTATAGGTATCCAGTGAATTCACACTTCCTGTTACTACGTTGTTCCACCACATATACAAGCTTTATACTCCTCCAGGAGTGCAGGTTGATTTCTCTTATTGCAAAGCAGTAGCAAGTTGCAATGTTTGAAAGTGACACAGTGACTTAAGACTTACTTCCACATTGTCACTCAGAAGTTCAAGTTTTTTGGAAAGCCTTTCTGAATGTATAAAAAGGAATTCCTAGTATAAGTCCTATATGCATACANTATAAAATATAAGTTTTTATATATGAAAACTTAAATCACACTGAATCAGCAACATCATTATAAAAGCTGACCCTGCATATTTTTGTAATTTCCATTCAAAATAGAGTATTCAACCTTAATCCTTAATTTTTGAATTGAGATATTAATAAAATTCAAAATCAACCTTGAGACTGTCTAGACTATACATATAAACATTTTAAGTTTAGCCACTATCTGTAGTTTCAGACTGCAGTTTTGCTGATAGTCTAGAGCTCTAGGGACTCGTGTCTGTCAAGGATCCTCCTTCTGTACAAAATTTACTCCACTTAATTTTTAGCAGCCGGAGATTAGAAAAAAGCAATTATCACTCACAGCCATGGCTGGCAGAGAACAGATTGGGGTGACATGGCCAGATGATTATGTTACTTAGAGACAAGGACAATTTTTTCTCCTGACAGCATTTCAAGAACTTGTTCAGACCTAAAGAGGTGAGAAAGCTATGGAAATCAAACAAGAACCCTCAGAGCTCTGGTCCATTGTTCTGGCACCTCATCTAACTATAGCACAGCCAAAAAATCAGGAGGAAAAAAAAAATAAGGCTTGATCTTGATAATATGTAGGATATACAGTCATCCACACCAAAGCATGTGTTAAATTCCCTAATCATTTATTTTGCATGCCCTAAAGTGATACATTCTCTCCGTTTTGCAAAAAAGGTCTCCCTAAGACAACTAAAGCAAAGGGCCAAATACAAACAAAATATTGAGGTATGGTCATTTCTTAGCCTTTAAGATCTCATCCAACCTACAACCACTTTCTATATCTTTGAATAACTATTCTCAAATCTCATATATTGAATTTTAGTAATAAAGCAACAATGAAGGAAAACTTTTGAACTTGGAAAATAGACGTGAGAAAATATCTAAGGAAAATTTCCACCTGATAATACTCAAAATGTATTGTGAAAAGCCAAGAATGCATCATTGTAAGGGGAGTTTCAGGGAAAAGTCTTCTGTATAAAGAGAGTCTGACAATAGAAACTTGGAAAGACAACCTTTAAAAAAATTACCAATTTTCCCATGTCACAATGCCATTATACAGCACAAAAAAGTAATAGAATAGTAAAACAATCCCACTCTCTCTAAAACAGGTCACAAAATCTTTCAGTTACAAACCCCTGACTAAGCCAAATAGAATAATTTGTTATTTAAAAGGAAAAGTAATAAATTGGATTTTATGCCCAGAGAGTAACCTAATCAAGGTGATGTTGGATGCTGATAATGAGACTTTACCAGGAAATCTGAGATTAGTTTATTACTTTCTTACATGTTATTTGAGTTCAGATCCTATTTATAAATGCAGGCACATTCTCTGTTAGGTCATTCCAATTACTTGGTATATAATTCAGCACCTGAATCAATTCTATCAAGTTTAAGATGATGCACTTGATGAGATCCTATTTGCTGAACAATGGTGGATAGAAGCTTCCCTAATCAAAGAAACAGAACAAACCTGTGAGCAAGTAAGAGAAAGTGGAAAGTCACTCTAGAAATGCAGGCCTGTTTCCTGTGGCACGAGTCCCAGCCCAGCATTTGCATGGTGGGGAGTTACTTACAGATAGAACTGTCAAAATTTGGTTTTCATTGTACAGGATGATGTAGTTCTTATAGAAGAGACTTCTCAGCATAATGCAATCTAATCTCTCTGGAAGGTAAAAGATTAATTCCCTGTTCATTTCATTTCTCCTCAACTTTTCCCTAACTACTACATGTTTTATAAGGGTTTCATACCTTTTTCAGCCATGACCAAATATCAAGGGGAGAGAGGGGGAAGAGGCCCATAATTTAGAACTTTTCTCCTTCCTATGCATGGCTGATTTCTATTTCTGCTCTGTACCACAGTGATGCCCAAGTGGTGAAACAAAACAGGGAGTACAAACAAGATCTTCCAGATCTATACCAGACAGACTCAACTCGCTTCTCTGATTTTTTCTCTGCTGTAAGTTCATGCACATCTTCAGTCACATAAAGTATGTGACTAAAGGCACTGTATTGCCATTATCTTTTCCTCATTTCTTGAATCACTTGCAATGGAATCAGCTTTCTCCATGACGCTTTGCTTTTCCTTGGTCTCATCCCTTAAAATTAATGATGGTTTGGAACATCTTTTTGGCTGCAACTTTAAAATTAATAAAATGTATTAGAACATATAAATAGCTCACAGACTCCAGACAGATCTGTAGCCACTTCCTTTGTGAGTTTTCTTTCACAAACATGAATTTTGAATCTGCTGATGGAGCTCCACTCTTAGCTATCCTGCTGCCAGAGGCCTCAGAACACTATACAGCCAAAGCATCAAGTTTCTTAGCTTGTTCACTCTCCAGTTTCTACACCATGATATTTCTGTTCTTGTGCATTTCAGCAACATCTGTGATGGTGAGAAATGAGCATACGATGCAAGATAACTAAAAAGTTGAAAGTCAATGTAATCATACTGAAATGATTCCAAATTAAGAAGATGGAGTACAGATCACTTTTGTATCTGTAAGGAAGGATGAAGATTACACTGTGACCAGTACTTAATGCTGTCATTTGCTCTTGTTTGAGTTTACTTTTCAGAGAGCCCCTCTATGTCTGTGGGAGTGTGTGCAAACTTCAGTACTGGTATTTGTAGAAACAAACAGGTGTTGGCTTGTCAAGTCCGTTATAATATCCATAATAACTAGTTTGCACAACCAACGTGCTTGTGTGAGGTAAACAGATGGCATCATATTTTCTCTCTTTAAAAAAAAAAAAGCACTTTTTAAAAGCTTTTGCAAATATTGCTTAAGGATACTTAACAGTGTCAAGTGCAAACATATTTAGCACTTCTCTTCAGTTCCAGATCAAGGCATGGATGCATTTGGTATTTCTCTATCCATGTCCATACACCTCAAGACATATATTATTCTTCTGATATTATGCTTGATTGCAATTGGGCAGTCTTTAATTCAGAAGGACTTTTGTCATTAACGGTAAGATTGCCTCTCTGTTAAAACTTTTTGTTTTGATCATAAGCTTTCTCCATATTTCAAAATTCTGCCACTGCAGCTTGGATCTTCCAAGTACACAGCAGGCAGTGCTTTCACCTTGATACAGCTCATGTGCTTGAGAGGCAAGCACATGCTTACATGTTTGAAGAATACTGTGAACAAAGCCTCAGAGTTTTGCCAACACTGTAAATTCCATGCACTTAGATTGATTTTTCCTACAAGTCTTGGATCAAATTAAGACATCAAAAATCTAATTAATTAATAATTTTTCTGGACAGGAAATTATTTCATTTAATTACCTAAATGACAGTTGAATATTATTTACTGACTTTATCTCAGGACACAAGTCATAGTCATTTCTATTCCTTGTACTCCCTTCATTTGATTTTCTTTGCACAAAAGG
Source organism: Toxostoma redivivum (assembly GCA_013397375.1). Classification (NCBI taxonomy): domain Eukaryota; kingdom Metazoa; phylum Chordata; class Aves; order Passeriformes; family Mimidae; genus Toxostoma; species Toxostoma redivivum. Next base: position 27,314 of record VXBI01004340.1, on the reverse strand, counting down.
GACAAGTATTCTTTTTAACTACCTGTAGGAGCCCCTGTCAGAACCAGCTGTGCAATCTGCAAGGCCAATGTACAACACCACAAAAAATACCCAGCTGACAGATTTGGTAGAATTCACCTTACTTAATTCTTGCTTCCATCACGTAAGCTAGCTTGCTAACCTTGCTTCACCCCAATAAGGAGAAAGAGACATTGCAGGATATACAGCTCATGTTACTTTATTTAGATTTACTTTCATCTGGAAAGACAGGATATTGATCACATTGACTATAATGAGTGACTAGGACGATTAACTCCTGATTGAGACACTAGTTCTCTGATCAAAAGAGCTTACTATTTAATTTGGAAGTTAGATTCAAGCCATTGCTGCCAATCCATAGGCTGCCAAAGTAAGAGAGAGAGATCCTACAGTGCTGATTCCTGATTCTATAGACATAGCATTTGGAAATTGTGTTTGGAAACATAAAAAAAATTACCAGAACAATTTTTTTCTAAGACCGCATTAAGAAACACAGAGCAAGACTAATGATGTACCATCAGGAAACAATATTTTTGCAATGCTGTATCTTCATAATGCCATTGAAATACCAGAATCATCCTTCCATCCACATCTCTCATAGCTCCATGAAGAAAAGCAGTACAGTCAAGGAACAGGATGAAGTAAAACAGCAGAAGAATGAGCAGCTGAGGACACCACAGCTGATGGCATGTCCTGGCACAGTGTTCATCAGCAAAGCACAGTGCTCTATTTTCATTGTCACTTCTCCTGCCTTGCTTTAACAATAAAAATAAAAAGGCAGGACAATTCAAGGCAGGGGAGGAAAAAGTATTTGCAAGCAGAAATGATACATTTAGAGGAACACAGGGTCTCTATGTAGAATTCAAATTGCTCAGATTTTGATATATATAGAGATTCAGTGTCAAATGAAATCTAAAACAAATGATGTAATAATTAAAAAAAGGAAACACCTAGACTACTGATTAATCAATTTCTTTTTAAAAATGTGATTCAGATTTAATCTCTCTTTCATTGTGGCGGAAAACAAAAATGAAAAATAAAGACATTTATATAACAGTTTTGAAAATTTGTGAAAATACTGTCTGAGAGTACCATTTACTCTCTTCTTCAGTAAATTTATAACTGTGCAGCCATTGACAATAATGCTATGAGCACATACTGCAGTGCTGCTTTATTTTGATGAACCCTGTTGAGTAATCGAAGTTTTAGACACTTCGTTCTCATAGCATTAGCATTCAGGACAGTAATAAAAAGGAAGTCAGGAAGAAAAACAAGGCAAGAATGAATATTAGCAGAGAGTTACTGTGAAGGACAGGAGGACAACCTTACTACAGAAGGAAACCTGATGGCAATTTCTGTTCCTAATTCAATGTTCAGGTACAAGTCATACTGGAGAGTCTTGGCATCAAGTCCTGTGTAGCTGAACCCAGTGATGTCTTGAGAGGCTGACCTGGAACAGAGGCTAGGCAGTGTTAAAGGAATAAAATAGGTATTTATTAAAAAGGCCTTCAAAGGCTACACCTTGAGCAGTACAAAAGCCTGGCCATGGCTCCCCCCAAGATGCACAGCCAGCCAGGAGTTTTCACACTTTTATAAGTTTTGGTCCATTTACTTATTGGGGTTAATTGTCCAATTACAGCTTCAGGTTATGAAGTCCCATCCTCCCAGATTGCTCTCCTCAATTCACTGCTGTTTACACTTTTTGGACCTGGAGCTGTAATGGTGTCCTTGGTTCTCAGGCTGGAAAAGGATTGTTTTGTCTAAGTAAACTGTGAAAAGAACTTGCTAACACTTTATATGAAGTTCAGACTTGCACACTAAGGCAGCATAGAATCTGAAAAATATGAAAGCTAAAGCTTAAGGCATCATCAGTATGAAACTGTATCATGAATTTTTTGTTATTCTGTTTATTGATTGACTACTGAAAGAAAAAAAGAAAGAAGGAAAGAAGGAAAGAAGGAAAGAAAAAGAAAGGAGGAAGGAAGGAAGGAAGGAAGGAAGAAAGGAAGGAAAGAAGGAAG
>VXBI01004340.1:0-25216 GCA_013397375.1 Toxostoma redivivum | reverse complement strand
GAAAGAAAGAAAGAAAGAAAGAAAGAAAGAAAAAGAAAGAAAGAAAGAAAGAAAGGAAGAAAGAAAGAAAGAAAGAAAGAAAAAGAAAGAAGAAAGGAAGGAAGGAAGGAAGGAAGGAAGGAAGGAAGGAAGGAAAGGAAAGAAAGAAAGAAAGAAAGAAAAAGACAATTTTAACTGTTTGCAAGTGAAACCTACTTGCACATTTCTATAGAAACCATATTTTGTGACATATTATTAATTATTAATTCAAAGATTCTGAAATGTAAGTTCATATTAAGAAAAGAAGATCAAAGTCGCCTTTTCCAAAAACAGATCCTTTAGATATTCCTGAAATATAGGATATTTTCATTTAGATTAAATCTACTTTTATTTAGTTTTAGGCACCCAAGTATAAAAGTAGATCAGTATCTCAATATGTATCTTCCCAGGTCACACCAGAAAGCCTGACTGTACTGAAAAGCCCTCCATGAGGTGATGACTGGTTATCTTAATTCAGGAAGCCATGAGTCCCACATGCTGAGTCCCATGAGCCTTAGGACACAAACAGAGAATCTGTTCTATGGCACCACAGTGCACATTTAGATGACTGACTTCATCTGTATAGTTCCAAGCAAGTGGGAAACCTATTTCAGATAAATCAACAGGCACAAAGACCCTAAAACTCTCATCTTTTATTCCAAATTAAGTTACAACTTGGCTTCCTGCTCACTTTTTTCCAAAGTTACATGTTTCTTTTCCTTTTTATCGTTGAATATAGTATTAAACCTCTCCTGTTCTTATCCCCACCAGTGGTTATCACTGCCATTCAGTTTGCTGATACTCTGCTTAGCTTGCCCCACCTATATGATCAGATAAAGGAGCAAAGTCCTTCATGCTTTTTCATTCTGGATACTGATCCATAGAATGACTCTTGTTTCTGTGTCATGATAACAAGAACATGAGTGAACAAATCCAACATATGTAATAACCAACACAATATCACAGATCTATTTTTCTTTCTTTTCATAAAAATAAGAGTAAGAAATACAGTTCCAAGTTCATATGATAAATAAAAACATGTTTAAGTCTGACAATGGACGCTTTTTAAAGATAATGAAAATAACTCTCCATTGGTGTTTTTGACATGTGAAAATATTCCATGTTGATCTTTCCTGTGTTTCTTATTTCAACCTGTGATTATACCAAAGAATAAAATTCATGTAATACATGCAAATAATTTTTTGTTTAGTGTGATTGCATATGTAGGTGACATGGGATCACTGGAATTACCTTAAATGTCTTTCAAAGACATGTAAATAGGCTGTGGAGATGAGGGAGTGGAACTACTATGTCAAAGCAATTCTGCTTTGGATAGAGGAAACTGTAAATATGTTTCCAAAAGCCTGAATAGTTTCAAAAACTCCAGTTTCACATCAAACATTCATCTACTCAAATTCATTAACTACTAATTTGATATTAGAAACAACATAGCAAATATAGTATAAGTAGCTCCTTTTTCTTCCAGCATATGCTTCATTATTCTGAAAACTCATAATCTCTGTAACAAAATTTTAAAAATTACTGTAGAAATCTACAATAAAAACAAAACAAAACAAAACAAAACAAAAACCCACCAAACAAAAAAAAAGAAAAACCACAAACCAAAGCCTGGAGTCATCCAGATTTGCTTTCAAATTCTGTGTAAAGCTGAGTTAACTTCAGTTCTTGATCAAAGAAATGTACAAAATATTTCATTTATTTACCCTCCCAGAAATGCTATGGAGGGCACAGAATGGATGCACTGTGAAATGTGTGAAACCCTAAAACAATCAGTATCACAGACAATCATACATCTGTACCATTATTTGATTCACAGCTGTATAAAATTACCTGATACAAAAAATTGAAAATCAGAATATTATTTGAGCATTTGAGAGATTTTTTTTTATGAAGTCCTATTTCTCTGTTCAAAAAATATACTGATAAGCAATATTGAGAAGTAAATTCTTTTAGAGTGGAATATAACTGAACATCAGAGTGTAGTAGCAAACTTAATGCACCTCTCAGAAAACCAAAAGTGGCAGCCATGTGTATAACTCTACTTCTGTTTGATGTATCTAGTTCTCAAAAGATGCCCATGTAAATTATTGCTATTATGGTAGCATATTCAATCTCTCTTTAGTTAAACAGGTGGACTGAAATAGAGAGGGAAAATTCTCCATGAATACAGCACTGATCCCAAAGACCATAAGTTCTGAAGAGTTAACAGAGATAAGAGTACAAGAAGAGAAGGGACCACACATATGTTAAATTATTTGATCATTTTAATGTGGAGATGAGAAACCTCTGCTGACAACTGTTTATTTCAGAAAGGACTTGAACAGACAGCTTAATGCAGGACTCACAAGTAGTTTTGCTAGTACAAATTAACGAGGCCCTTGACTTTGTAGCATTTGATGTCTACATTTAGAGGCTTATAAGGGTTATTAACACCAGTTCCCTGAATAAAAATGTGTATATACAAAGATAATATGGAATTATTCTGTAAAAATATTCTCATGGAATTCTAAATATGATGTAATGGAGAGGAGAAAAAGCCTTAGAACATTTCAGGACTACAAGAGAGAAAGATTGCTTGCTAACAAATAATTACAGAATAATTATGTAATATTAGTTTGATTTTCAGGTAAGTATTAACTAGAAAAAATAGCAAAAAGATATGCATAGAATAGTTCAGGTTGGAAGGGATCTATTGAGATCATCTAACTCCCCTACTCGAGCAGGGCCGTGTAGAATTGGTTTCCCAGAGCCATGTCCAGCTGGGCTCCTGGCAATCTGCACCAGTGCTTGGTCACCCTCAGAGTAAAAACTTCTTTCTTGTGTTAACATGGAATTTCATCTTTTCTCACTGATGCCCCTTGATTCTTGTCCTGTCAGTGAGCACTGCTGAAAAGAGCCTGATTTCCTTGTCTTCACTCACTTTTACAAGAAGGGAATGCACACAGATAAGGTCCCTCTTGAGCATTCTCCAGGTTGAACAGACACAGCTCTCAGACTCTCTACATGAAAAAGATGCTTCCCTCTCTTAATTGTCATGCAATCCTTTTTCAGACTCACTTCAGTAAGTGCATATCACAATGTATTGGTGATGCCAGTAAATCCAAATAAGCCCATATATGTTTGTGAATTGCTTTCTAGAATGCGGGGGCGGGAATTATACAAAATCTACTGCAAATGAGAAGAAAATCTACAAGAGGATTTTGCGTGTCACAAAAGTTCATTTTTTTGCATTTTCATTTGGTCTCTTTCTCGTCAATGAAAGACTTAGTAGACACCAAAAGAAGAGGGAAACTTGCTGCTATGTGCAAAAAGAGGGCAAATCAGTGAAGAAAACCAAGAAAATCACATGTTTATAATTTATCTGTTTCCTATGGATGTAAGGCCACACTGATACCAAAGAATGCAGTAAGGCAGTGCTGCAGGAATGAAAAACAGGAAATCAAGCAGCTTACAGCAACAACAATCTGTGGACAATCTGTGGGAATATTCATCAAAGTATGCTGAATGGATAATCTGGTGTGAGTAGGCACAAGGTAAAAATAGGCAACAAAGCTGTTCAAACATTACCTGACTTGTCATTTTACAGTTTCCTCACATAATATTTATTTTCTCATCTTTCTGCTCTGAGTTTCTGCCATGGCTGAAATGAGCATATTGAGGCTCACCATATGTGCTCTGCCTCTTTTCTATGACTGTGTTGGATGCTATTCCACTGAAACTTAAGATGCCTGGACTTAAGATGCCTGCAAGCCCAGATCTGCTCGCTTTAATTTCTCAGCATAACTCCAGATGTGCCCACAAGCTGTCCTCTGGATCACACTGTTCCTCAGAGTACCTGTTCCTTATTTTGACCTTCATACCCCATCAAGTATGCTGACAGACCCACACAGAGGTTTTACAGAAATGTTATCCTTGGGCCACCATTCACTGGAGAAACCCAACATTCACCCTGACATTCCACAGATTAGGTTTTATGAGGAGTATTGAAACAGCATGAAAATCCCAAAATTCAGTCTCTTCTGTTGCATACTGCTTGCAGTGTCCATGGAGATCCAGGCTTTGTGGTTTTCTCAACCCTAAATCCAGGCACAACCCTAACACTAAGCAGAGAAGTAAGAAAAGTAATTTGTCAGGCTGAGATTGCCAGCACACAGATGGTGCCAAGAAGAAAGATGTGTAGGGAGCAATGTTGTGGCAGTGCCGTGCTGCCCTTGGCATGTGTTTTGTAGTCCAGTGTCCCTGGAGCTGAAGGCTTTGGGGTTTTCTCAACCCCAATCCTAAGTATAACCCTATCCCCAAGTGGAGCATTAAAAGCAGACATTTGTGATACTGAAGTTCCCAGGACATGAGTGGTGCCAAGGAGAAAGTTGTGGAAGGAACAATACTATTGCTGTGCTGCACACCCCTTGGCATGCCTTTTGCAACTGCAGTGTCCCTGGAATCTGAGCCTTGCGGTTTTCTCAATCCTAACCCTAAGCATAATGCTAACCCTGGGCAGAGCATTAAAAGCAGCCATTTGTGAGGCAGTGGTGCCAAGGGCAGCACAGCACTGTCAGAACACTGATCCCTCCACACCTTTCTCCTTGGCACCACTGCCTCTCAAATGTCTGCTTTTAATGCTCCACTTGGGGATAGGGTTATACTTAGGATTGGGGTTGAGAAAACCCCAAAGCCTTCAGCTCCAGGGACACTGGACTACAAAACACATGCCAAGGGCAGCACGGCACTGCCACAACATTGCTCCCTCCTCAACTTGCTCCTTGGCACCACCCACGTCCTGGGAACCTCAGCCTCACAAATGCCAACTTTCAACTGCTGGGATCTCAGCACAGCACCTTCTCCACACTTCTCTTGCAGTGTGTTTCTGGTTAATGGTATGTTCTGCCCAAGTTAATGGTTTAGTCCAAATCATACCCTCCCACCCACCTTGTCAATCTATCCTGAATTACATGTCAATCCTATTTTGTGCCAACCCCCTGCCTGGAATTCCCCTTTGGAAATCCCCTAAAAACTGGACCTCTCATTAGTCCAAGTGACCCAGTTTCCCCCTCTACCTCCCTCACTGGATGATGCTTTTGTGAACCCTGCTTTTACCCCTCCCCAAGAAGAAATTATGATTTGCTGATGATTTGCACCCTCCCCATGAACCTCCATATTTCAGCTGTTGCACCCTTGCGTTTTTGTCTTCTGCCGCCAAATTCCCCAGAGTAATAAATCCTCTTTATCCCATGCAAAAGACCTCCCCTTCCTCCTTGCCTCCTCAGAGCACAGACTGACAGCACAACAGCCACAGAGAATTGCTGTAGCCAGATCTCAGGTCTGCTGCTGGGGTGTGCCCCACTCTTGGCACACGGCGGTAGCAGCAGAGTGCAGCTCCGGCTGATGCATCCCTTCCCTGCTCCAGTGCACAGTGCAGGGGATCCAAGGCACTGCCACGGGAAGTCCCACATCTTGTGCAGTATATGAGGTAAAAGCTCTGGAACATATTTTCTCAAGACACATGAAAACCTAAAGTGACTTTTTTATTATTTTTAGTTCATTAATTTATTTTCCTCCCAAAATTTATAATTGATATAAGGTTATTCTTTTTGTACTGCAGTTAGAGTTTAGGGAGGATAACTATAAATATTGGTATAAATTACATAAATCAGTTCACTGATTTTTGTGTTACTATTGAAGAGCCAGTGTCATTATTTTGCTTTCTCTCTCCCATCTACAATAATTTTAAATAATATTTTCAGTTACAACTTTCAGTTACAAGTCTTCCCATACTCTTCTTTCTTTTCTGTCATATATACACAATTCTTTTGCTCCTCTCTGCAAAAATTTTGCAAAGAGCAAAAATATATTCTCAAGCAGCTCCTCCACAAAGCACCTCACTCTGATGTTACTGCAATTTTCCATCTCATATGTTTATTTATTTTCTCACTTGCTGGAATTTTGAATTTCTCAACCAGACACATTGGCACAATTATTTTTACCCTATTTTATGCACCCTGCTGAGTATGTCTACAGGCTCACAGTCAAACGTCTGCTTCCTCAGCAGCTGATAATCTTCTAAGCTCTGTGGGACTTGTTTACTAGTCTGTGCCAAAGGGGCACAGTGTTCTTTGAGTGGCTCTCATAGAGAGCTGTTGAATTTTTTACCAAGAGGAAAATCAGCAATGAGCAGAAGCAAGGATAAATTTTCTTTCACTTAATTAACTCAGAAAATACATTTTCAGAACAGTGTCCCATTTACTCAAGTCTGCTATAGTAAAGACATAAACTTCATAATTATTTGGGATATTGTTTTAACTAAAGCATAAACATCCAGTCAGAACCTAAGAAAATTAAAAGGGTGTTTCTGTTCTTTCTTAAAATATCCTAGTTAAAATACTGGGAGATTGTAGCAGATGCACAGCATAGGTGCATAAAATCACCCTAAGTGCTTAATCATGCCAAGCTAGTAGTCACTCTATCTATATTTAAAACAAAACTCAGTATCTCTATATTTGCTGTTGAATCAGACCATGGCTTCTTTTTTTCTTAAGCAATGATCTACCCTATAGCATAATTAAGGTGAAACAAATAGGATTTTCCCCTCTGCACTCTCTTGTGCACAGGAGACATCTTGTCCCACTAGACAACCAAACCTTGTTGCACTTACCTGTCCAATTCTGATTCAGCCAGTCAAGTCATTTTACTTCTGCTTTTCCTGGGAAAGTATTATCAGTAATGATAATACTGACTTCCACTGCAAATTGCTTTGTGATTTAATGATAGAAACAAAAAAGAGAAGACAGGGATTATCACAATAAGATGATAATCATTCAATTGTTCACCAGTCAATAAAACTTAAATCAAAAGGTAGTGCAATAACTTTAGAACTGTATGAAAATCCAGCCTTTGAAGACTGCTCTGCTGTGCATTTGCTAAACAATACACAGTGGTTTCCAACACTCATTTTTAAGAAGAAGTTGTTATTACTTGTGTCCTAGAGGTATAGCAATTAACAGCAATGTCACTGATAAGCAATAACTTATAACAGATAATTGAAGTCCTTCTTCTGTGAAAATTGAGCATTTGTTTTATTATTTGATTATTTTCAGCATGCTCAGATTTTCGTTTTCTGGCAAGTGAAATAGCTATTAACTGCTTCTGTTAAACTATCGAGGGATTGGATAAGCTCCATGCAAAATTTAGCTCAAACAAATTTCAGTGAAAGGTAGAGCTCTGACAGCATCCCTCTGAGCTGCATTGCCTCATGGGAGAAAATGGAGGAATGACCCATTTCAAATTTATCACCTCAAAGTTCCCAGTGTCACAAGATTTATTTAGTCTTGCTATGAAAGTCTTACTAAACATAATTCTTAGAAAATCCTTCTGGTATTGGAATCATCCCTTCAACAGCTTGCATTAAGTGAGACAGAAATATTCAAAAATATGTGTGCTAAATCACAGGAGTCAGCACCAGATTCCGCAGTTTTTCCTAATGCCAAGGCAGTTACTCATACATGATACCAGGGTATCTTTTCCCCCATGCTCCCCCAAAAAATAAACAGGCACCTCATTGATATTCACCTATTCAGTCCAGTTCCTTTGGTGAGTACAGTTTCAGAAATAAGGTGTAAATTAGGTATTTGGTGGAAATGCATGCATTTTCTGATTAAGAAAAACATTTTCTGTGTAATTTTGAGCGTTGTTAATTGCCTTACTAATCCAATGCTAAAATATAAAAGGTGGTCATTATTGTAACAACCATGTGATATATAACTGTATGTTTGTCTTGTCAGTGTTACAGCACAGAAAAAATTGTTACTGGGGTTTTTGTTTATGTTTATCTGGGGAACAAGTAGAATGGCTCTTTTCTTGTATTTAGCCAATATCTTCTATAGTAGCAGGAATCTGGGGAAATTAAAAAAAGATATGTACAAGAGAAATTTTGTGACTGCTTTTTTCCAAGGGGCCTCTCCTGGAGCCCTCACAATAACAAAGGCAAGGATATCGGGGGTAAAGAGTCAGCCAGAATTTGACATGAAAAATACAATACATGCATCAGCTTAAAGAAGGATGAAAGGAATTATGCCTTGAGTACTAGGCCAAATTTGAGGTATCTTGCTGAGTTGATTGTCAAATTTCTTCTGTCATATTTTATAGACTCACCAGATGAAATGAATTGTTAAATAAGGGTTGAAAAAACCTTCTAATATTCAATGGTGATTGTTTTTTCATCTTTACATGACATACAACTCATGATTAGAATGAACAGTGTAATATAGGAAGCTACAGCAGAAGTGATAGATGCAGTCATTAGATTAGAGATGGGGAAAGTTGTCTTCTCCAGATTGAATATCTAAGAATTCAAAGAAATAGGCAAAGTAAAACAAGCATCTCTAATAGAACAAAGATAAAATGAGGCAATAAGGATTCATTAATTAATTTTTAAAAATATTGATGTTGTTCTTTTCCATTTAACACATTCACTGGCTCTTTAAATTATTGTTCCTATCATTGGAAAGTATTAGTAAAAAGCTGCATACTTTGGTTTGATCTGAATATATTATCATTAAGATTTAGCAGCCTAGTGAAATAAGAATAAATAAATTAAAATTTCAATGTCAAACCATATCTCATATTTAATATTGTTAAATCACAATATGTTTTGTAAGTTGTCTTTTTATCTACATAAAGTACTATTCTTATACAGAATGCAGATAAAAACATTTAATAATGAAAATTACTAATTGTTCCATAGCTTCATAAGTTGGGCCATATGGGAGATATTAAAATGTTTTCCTCTAGGGAACTCATATTTCATAAGAAAAATAGAAATACATTTGGGGGAACATTCTGATCAGTGTACAATACTAGAGATACAGCTATACAATTCCGAAATCCCACATTTTCAGCAAATATATATTAAAAATTTGTTTAGAAAATTTATTTTGATTGGTGAACTTTTAGTGTCCCTGACTGACATGAAGCTCTATACAGTAGGAATAGAAATCCTTCACAACAACAGTTGAGAGCAGTTACTGTTAGAATGATCAGTGGTTTAATATTACTTTTCCTTTCTTTGTTCTTCAAGTCCAGATTAACTTTGAGAAAATAAAATCTCCTACATTTAAAATACTACATTTAAAAATTGCAAGCAAAATTCTTCCCTGTGTAGTATTTTCTTTCTTGACATGTTTTCTGTAAAATGTTAATACATTTTTGCATTTCTACTACAAATATCTAAATTACAGTAAGAAAAAAAAATTAAGCCAATGTTTTGTGCCAAGACAGCACATTTAGGTCTCCAAAAAGTTAAATGAGTTTATGTAAATTCTTTTCCTCTCCAAACTGGAACGTCTTCCTACTGCGTTTGAATCAAATGCATTAATGCACCAAGGCCCACAGAATCAACTGAATGTCTGTGTCTGTAAACTTCTGTTACATCCAGTTTAATGGATCTTTGAGGGTGGGATGCCAGTTGCAACTGCACTTTCTGTGGAGCAAGACGTGTAACTTAGAAAAAGTTCCCTTCCTGAAGTGAGTGGATTTCACTTTTGTCCCTGGTGTGCTAGTAAATTAAAAGGATGGGTTAATCTCCAAACAAGGCTCCACATCCCTTCTCATTTCAGATGCAAGGGTGTGAATTGGAAATAAAGCACATTAGAAATTTTTGTCTCAAGATCAAAAAAGTTCTGCATATTATGCTATTAAACACAAAGATCTCCTTGAACAGAAGAAAAGAAATAAAACAAAAGCCCCGTATTCTATGTTGGATGTTATGACCAATCCCTGATCTTTACAGTATTGGGCATGGAAAAACCTACAGTCAGAATACCAAGTGTCACATTCAAATGAGGATAAGCACAACCCAGGCAGCATTTCCAGTCTGATTGTCCAGAGTGTTTTGGTTTGAAAAAATAGGTGTTTGCTAAGGAAGGCAGGAGCCTTTTTGAATGGAAAATGTAAACGCCATCTTTCTGAATTATTATAATTTTGAAATTAAGGAGTTTTTAGGCAAAGATATGGTAACAGGAATAACACTTCTTTACCAGGGAAATTAAAATAAAAATGCAGCAATAAAAAAANNNNAAAAAAAACAAAGATAAAAAACCACTGACAGGGTCAGAATTCAACCTGATACCTTGTTGGTCAGGGTGTTTTGTTGGCCAGCAGTGTTGGTAGCAGTCTGATTAAATGGCAGCTGCAGTCCTTCTAGAGTGACAGATGTGGTTCTGCTGAAGCTATGATCCACAGAAGGGTGCCATTTTCTTCTGAAGGTCTACTGGTGCTGTAGGGCCTGGTCTTCCTCTGGGAATCCTGTGGAAAAAGGCTTTTTGCCTTGCTGCAAATCTCAGATTTTTATCTAAAATAAGAAATACTTGGCTCCTCCCCCTAAATAAAGCATCTCACAATAAAATTATGTATTCTTATCAATCATGCAATAAGACTAAACAGCCCATTAACCAAAGATATCTCCCTAGACAAAAAATAAGTTGTAAAAGAAATAATGAACACTGCCCCATGTAGTTTTAACAAGCCTATTAACAGAAGATATCCCTCCCAAGTTATGAAAAATGAGTGATAAAAGAAATAAAAAACACTACTCTACCTAGTTTCAACAGATAGTAATAGAATACATACTTCTGGTTACATCTTGCATTACAACCTAAGACACAGAGCCATGGTCTCCAACTCTGACCATGGACCAGGATCCTTGTTCAGCTCATTAAACTCTGCAGTGCACTTGCTTTAGGTCCTGTAATCAATGCCTACACAGCCTGAGACCACACTCACATTTGCTTAGTCTTCAAGGATCAAGTCACCTTTTAGTAGAGACCTTTTAGTCACCTTGGCTTTCGAAATTCCTCATTATGGCTTCTTTTACACAGACTAGAGAACAAGGGAGCACAGACTTAGCCATGCTAAGCCAGGCTTAACCAAGGAATATGCTGCATCCTTGTCTTTTAAAAGGATTGGGTGATCATCTGATCTTCTGTTGAGAAAAGCAGTCCTTTCTTTCTTTCTTCTGCAAGGCAAGCTGAATATTTAGAGCAGCTCAAACTTCTGCTGAGGAGACAATCCACTGTTTTGAGGCACTGGACTAGCAGTTCTGAGGCAGTAAAAGATGATGGTCCTTAATTGCTGTGTCATCTTTGTCACTCACAAGCCTTCCAGAGTTTGTCACAAACCTTCTGGGGAATACATCATAGCAGGTTTGACTGGTCAAGCTTAGACACACACTGAGCACTTACCACAGAAAAAACAAATGCACCCCGTGTGTCACAGCCACCTTCCACCATTCCACTTTCAGGTTAGAAATAAAACTGAGCTGCTGATCATTAAGAGTCCCTGACATTGCCATAATATTTTTCTTCATTATTTTATCACTGATTCTAGACTGGTTATTCCTGTATTCTACCTTCTCATACTCCTTGTTATCCTTCAACTGGATTGGATATTTTCTCCCACATCCCATTCTAAACTGATACATATTTCTAAGCAATTTTCCATCTCCCTACTTTTAACTAACCAAAGTAATTGCTACAATTATTTGATCTACTTGCAATTTTTATACTAAAACTGGTGCAGTTAGTGCTATTGTTCTTTCCTATATTTTCATTTTGTCTACTATCATCTTTAAAAACTCAAATCAACTTATCTCATATCCACACTTGCTATAACTGAAGAAATAGCTTTCTAAAAAATCTGCCCCATATGAAAATGCATTAAATGAATAATGCAAAACAAAAGCATGTGATACCAATTGGATAACGTAACCTTAATCTTACTTATCTCATAGCAATCATGGCATTGATGATTTACAATAAGGAACGCAGCATGGGGTACTTTCATAAAACTGTAAGGATTATAGCTGAACATAAACAAAACAAGCCATGAAACTGGAAATAGTTTTAAGATTATCCTTTTGCCATAAATACGTATGAATTTATCAAAGAAAGAAAAGGCTCAGTTATTTTACCTCATTGGCTTCTTATCACTTGTCACAAATGATAACTACTCTACATTCTCTCAATATTATCCTTTGACTCTCAATCTGTGATTTTTCAATATTAAGAGATTCTCCTTTCAGCAGAACACACTCAAACTATGCAGTGGAAGGATACAGATTATTTGGGCACCAACTTGGATGTTAAAAGCCAGCCTCCAAAAATGTAACAGTGACACCTGTCCAAGTTCCATAGTCTGCTTTCTCATCTGATTTTTCCTGAGAAAGTGTTAGTTACATAGTTCAGAACATCTGTGGATAAAATAATGCATCTCTACTCCAGACATCTTCTGAGACTATTAGATTTTTACCAGAAATAAAGGAACACCAGTGATAGAACTACAATGATGCCATTTTCATAGCTCTCTGTGACCACTGATTTTTATCATTAATAGAAATAAAACCAACTTTTTTAATGGCTTCTGGACCCTAAAGACTTTGACTCTAAAAATTCTCATTTTCCTTCTACAACTCTCAAATCCTCACATTTTTTCCTTCAAAAGTGTCCATCTTTACAATGCTTTTTCTTTTAAGATTACAGGTATTCAGCCTTATATGCCTTTTAACAAATGGCCACACTCTACAAGGCAACTTCTTTGAGAGATCAAGGAGGATTCACAGTTCCTTTACAAACTTTCTATTCTGGAGGATTCCACAAGATTTAATCTTTTAGTTCATATTCTAAGAATAAAAATCTAGTGTAAATTTATGATATACAGATACTTTCACCAGTCAGCACCCTCATGATTTAAAACACTGTATCTGGGAGTCCTTCCTTAAATTTCATCAAGAGGGAATTAAAATGATGGAGTATCTTTCGGCTACAGCCATATAATCAAAACAAAAATGGTTATTCCCTGTATATATTTGCTGATGTGACTAACGGGAGTCATTGATCTAGTAAGTTATTTACATCTTTGATTTAACCATATTTTTGTTCTTTTTGTAATAGATGTAATGTAAAAACTCAGTAATAAATTATGCACATAAATAACTTTAATTTTATTAGAAAGTTGAGCAAGCAATGTAAGAAAAAAAGATATACAAACAGAAGAGGGAGTGGATCCCCAATCATCTGCATCATGTCACCATTAGGCAGCATTGCCTTTGCTTCAGTTCACCCCAGGCAGCTCTTTTCAAGATAGCTCTTCTATAGGGGAGATAAGTCCTAAGATATTCAGATATGATCCAGTTTTTTGCATTTAGACTGAGTACTAATGACCCCTCTTGGCCCTCCTTTGCTTAGTAGCATGTACACAGGATGCACAAAACCTGACAGCTCCAGAGATTTCAGGAAAACAGCCTACATAACCCAAAACTCTACTTCCAAATGAAAACTAGTCCATTCATGTAACTGTGAAGGACTACATCAAATTCTTACAGAATAACATGACAATTAAAAATCTGTAAATATATTTAGCTCAGCATTTTAGTTAATTTTTATAGCCAGACTTCTGAATCTCTTTGAGAACATGGTGTGAGTGCAGTCCTGCAACATGCAAGATTTAACAGCTCTGAGAGGCCAGTTAGATCTGAGATACTTTCACTTAAAGTGACAGCTGAAATTGTGAAGAGTCATGATGTAAATTGTATGGAATGTACAGTGCTCAGTAATATAAACAGTGACCTTTTAAAACTGATAGAGTGAATTTGAGAATCCACTGCATTATCATTTCCCTAAAAGTGTAAGTTTTACATGAAGGAAATGAATGTGACAGGATATGTCATTACCTTAACCTAACAGCATTCTTAACCAACAGATTTCTGACTTCAGTAAACATCAGGTCTCTTCCTGAATTGTACCTTTCTTGTGCTGCAATGAAAACTTTTTCAAAGATCCAAGGCTGTCAAGAACAGATACCATTAGTGATAGGAATCAGATTCCTTTAATCCAAATACTGATGTCCAGTACTGGAGCTGAAGAGCCATTCAACTCCTGTGTTGGGGGTTAAATTTTTTTTCTTTCTTTTCCTTTCTGTGGAATTTTTTCCCATTGTTATGCTAAGGACTTGTGGCTACAACTTAGTAATGGTTGTCTCTCTCAGGAGGGTGAGAGGAGGGGAGATAGACAAAGAGAACCGGAAAAAGGAGGAAGGCTGGGGCCGGAGGGGGGGATTGCTCTCTGGCAGGCTGGCACGTGGAGTGGAGAAAAAAGACAGCTGGGGATCCTGTCTGGCATCTCTCTCCCTGTGGGCTTCAACGCCAGATACCACACTTCCCTGCTGTTTGGACCTCACCCTGCCGCCTTCCCATCCTATCCTACTGTTCACTGCTGAGCAGCAGCAGCACGGCCGGCGCCGTGAACAGGAGCGGCCCCCCCGCCTCCCGCTCAGCCCTGAGCCGCCGCCATCAGCCCGGACTCTGCAGCTGCGCGGGACCGGCTCTGCTCACAGCACTGGGAACTGAGCTCGGGAAAAAGGAACCTGTGGCCAAAGGGGACTATAATTGAGCTGTACTGTTCTGTTTTGTTGTCAGTTTCTAAAGTTGTTGTTTTTATGCTGTTTTCCTGGTTAGATATATTAGTAAAGAACTGTTATTCCTATCCCCATATCTTCTGCCTGAAAGCGTCTGATTTCAAATTATAGTGATTAAAAAGGAGCGGGTTGTGGTCTCCATCTCAAGAAAAAGGGTTCTTGTCTTTCCTTAGCAAATACCTGTCTCTCAAACCGAAACATCCTGTTAGCCTGAGACTTTTGAATAGCACTTGACCAAAGTCACTGGTAGTTTTATCACAGCTTAAAAAATAAGACTTTCCTTGATATTTATATTGTTACTCCTTTTCTTGTACATCCATTTCTTTCTCTCTTACGGATGCCTTTCATGACATCATTTATTGTAATGAGTGTGCCATGCCAGTTAAGTTTCAGTATACAGGGAATCATGCCATTTCTAGTGGCTCAGTATCTACACCAGGTATGAGAATATGAAACAAATCCTACAAATTTAGTGGCATAGTATTTTCACTAATGTGGGTAACATTACTGTGAGCTGTGACATGCTCAGTACAGCTACACCACTTGTATGTCAGCATATATACATTCTGAAAATTTTCAGGGCTATACACAGTTATTTTACCTTATGAATGTCCCTGAGAGATAACAGGAGGACTTTAAAAACCATGAGTTACATTTCTTCATTTTCTTTTTAAGTAAGAGTATCCCAAAACTTTAGTGTTGTACTTAGTCCAGACAAGGCTGAATAGTTCAGTTCCTATTTCACATAAAATCTTACACATATTGACAATCCTTCCTTCCCTTCTTTCCTCATTTTGAAATAGTCACTGGCATCCACTGTTTTTTCTTAAGTCCATGAGGGGAATGATTATGTACATTCCTCCTATTTCTACTTTTCCTATTGCTCAACACCAAATGTCACTATTATGACTTTTTCCCCTCTGTGCAAGAGAAGACAGTCTTTTAAATATAGATTTTGCTTATGTGGGAGGGTTTGTCCCAACACTAGTTTTCCTGACACAGTTCTGAACTTGTAATTTAAATACTTACATATATTTTACATATAAAGTGTAAATTGCATGTATAGATTTCACAAGATACAGGCAAACCAAGAAAGGGACATATAAACCAAGAAAGGAACACCATAATTAAGTGGTACTGCAACATACCCGTGGTTACTGGGTGCATTTTCCATCTTCAATTTACATTCATGAAATGTGAATGATATCAAATAGGTATTGCACACATTGAAGATTTTTCTGGTTCTGTTTCAAGATTTTATGATAAGGGTGTATTGTCCTCTCCAAGGATATATGAAGAAAGTATGCCTTTTGACAAATGTTTTCTCAAAATTAAAGGCAGAATTTTATGCTCAAATCAACATAAAAGAGATTTGTTTTCACAGTACTGCCCAAAAAACATTTTTAAAATTATTTTACAGGTGTAATGAAGATCAAGAGCTTTGAAGGAAGAGAAAAAATAAACAAATAAAATGGGTAAATGGAATGAATAAAATCACATAATTGAACATAAAATAAAACTTATTTATATAATAACAAAAAAATAGAAGGAATAAAACCAGCTTTAAAACTAGCTCTTAAAACTCTCAGGTGCTAAACCAACAGCTCCCAAAGAAGAAATATAAAGCCACTTGAGGTCAAACAAATTACCATTAAAGTCATGAACTTGATGGAAATACTATTGCAGAAGTGGCTCTTGCAATCAAACCTGGGAACCAACAGCTGCCAAAGAAACCTGATTCTCAGGCTAACAAAGAGCTTCACTTAAAATCATAATCTCAAATACAGTGATAAATAAAGAATAGTACCCTGCAGATAAAAACAGACATGTTACATGCAAAAGCAATAGCAAATCAGAGTGCCTGGATAATAATTTTTAAAAAATGGTTGTACTCAAAACTTCAAATATTAACTTGATTATCACTGATGAGTCAATGTTTCATTGGAAAGGCAGCTGACTCTAAACTAGCTAACTAGTTTAGAGACACAGTTTCAAAGACCCAAGGAACTGAACTTAATGGAAACTAGAACCTGCTCCTGAACATAAGTTTAGTGCAAGGCAAATACTGTTTTAAAGCACAGCATTTCTTTATAATCCTGTCTGTAATGCAGAATTATTTTCTTACTCTGAATGAGTTAAGTGGATATTATTATATGATTTTCAACCACATAAGACAAATACACATACTTAAAGTTTTAATGATTTTAAATTATTTCATGTTTTAAAAGAAACCTTTTGGTCTATTTTGAATTAAAATGCCTTTCAAACTTCGCCTGTGAAAAGCCCTGAATAATTTATTTCTGATTCTCCTTCCTGACAACAGTTTCCAGTCATCTTATTTCCCATCATACAATTAAAGCCAAACTGATTCTGTATTATCTATTACTTTCACTTATGCTTTGCTAAGCTTTTACCTTTATTTATTAAAGCTTTTTTAAGGATTATAAAATGAATTAATGCTTGATGACAGATCTCAGAAATAAGGTCAAGACACTAGAAATAAGGTCACCTGTGATTACATTCAAAATTGCTGCTGTGGAGAAAGAAGAGCTCTTTAGATTGACAGGAAGTGTAAAGAGCATCCTCAGAGCTGCTTTGTGTACATGTGTTATTTAGCTCAGATACTGATAACAACTCCATAATGAAGGAGCCTTCTATCCTTGTCTAGATGAATAAAGAGAAAGACAGTTTCACTGGCACAAGATTTCTACTCAGATATATTTTAAAGATATTTTGTGAACCACAACAACTTAGCATGAACTCAGTACTAATTAGCAGTTAAACTCACTTCGACAAGAAAAACTTCCATCTTAAGCCTGGAAATTTAGCTTTGACAATGAAAATTTTGCTTAAGGATCTCAGATATATTAGTTCTCTACTTGAGTGTCACATTGAATATATGGTTCAGCACAGGTAGTAGTAGCAGAGGATGACACAGAGATGATTTTCTGTTAGAATGCAATGCAAAGAAAATCTTTGTTGAAGTCGCAGAGGACAACAGCACAAACCAGCTTTCCTAGTCTGTTGCTATATAATTTTGAAATCATTAAATCTAAATGAGATGTGGGAAATAGGAGTCTTGGGCCTGACATAACTTGCTGAGGCAGTTTTCCTCATGGATATATCTAAACTGTAGAATTGTAATACTTGTTGAAATCAAACTATAAGTAGGTTTCATAGGACAAGAGAGGGGAAGGGATAATGGAAAGGATAGTTTGTCTCTCATAGATGCATATGTCTCTGTGAAGAATCATCTAACATCTTGACAAGCCTGTTATGCTTCCTTTTTCATTTGTTACACAACTGTCACACACCAAACTTAATTTGTATGTTATTTCTTTTCCTTCTCTCCCCTTTTCCTCCCCACAACCTCAATTCTCTCTACTTCAATTTTCAACTTGCACAATCAGCAATCCAAGTAGTCAAAGTAAGAAGTTTCATGCTGGATCAAAAAAAAATATGTGCTGTCTCTGCCAGTCCCCCACTTCCCAATACTAACAGAACAACTTAAGCCCTGAAGCATAATGTTGGACATATTTTCAAAATAAGGACTGTAATACTCATTCATAGAGATGTGTCCACTACCACTGTGTCCCCCACTTTAAAAAAAATTGCTCATATTTTGATGTGTGATACTGAATTTGAGTCTTATGTACATGAAGGAAAAGGATGGGAAGGGGAATAATTTAATCATTTCACTCAGAAAATCTTTTGATTTATTTCCGTCTCAGTTTGCCCTTGTGTTGCTGTTTGCCCTATCAGCACAATATGCCAGATTTAATAAAGTCCATTCGTGCTTCACTGTCATTTTTATTTAAAGACTATTAAAGCACTGATATTTAGAAATTTCAGTTTAACTAAAGGTGAAGGTTTGGGTTTCTTAAGTGTCCCCAGATGCTTAAGCAGAAATGTTAAGGAATCAAAGGGTGGCTAAATCTCAGGTTTTGGATTACTGGCCTTAATCTGAATTTTTGACATCTGGCATTTCACTCAACTCGCTAGAAAACGTGCTTCAGAAGTGATATTGTTGTGGAGATCACAACACAAGCTAATTAGCACCAACTAGCAGATGAAGTGTTGATTTCTCACCATAAGTGAAACCTGATATAAAAAGAAAAATAAAATAAATAAAATAACTGTGATTAGCATTTGTAATCTTTGTTTCCATGGTACACACAAAAAATATGGAAGGAGGTTTGCATCGAGAGCCTGTATGAAAATACCTGTGCCTGTACTGTGGGGGAGGGAGCAAACACGAGGCAGCAGATGGAGGAGCCACATGGACGCTTCACTTTCTTTGCTTTCAACTGAGTGCTTTCTGTCACCTGCTCCACAGCCCAAATCAGAAGGCATTGCAGGTACAGAGGTGACACAAGAGTCCAGATGAACATATGGATTTGCACTAACAAGAACCCAGTCAGCCTCTGCAATGGCAGGCATTTGACTGTGCTTTCAGAGCTTGGAATAGCAGCCACAAAGGAAGTTCCACAATTACCAGGTAAGCCCTGCTTGCCTTATTGATGCCTCCAGAGACATTAACCAGGAAATCCTCACTGGGTTGTCTCTTAGAGTCAAAAAATTCTATAAGCCTTGAATTGTTGTTGCCCAATCCTTATGCTAAACATCTATACTTCAGAGAAAAAAATTGCATTCTTAGTCTAAATTAACCATCTACACTCCTCTGTATTCAATGAGAGAGATGAACACTGAAAAAAAAAAGGTAATTCATCTCATCTATGTTGATAGAATGAATATCTCTCTGAAGACAGCTCTTTCTCTCCACTGACTACAGAGTGAGCCTGGATGACTACTTTAGATTAGAGCTGTATCTTTTTTGATGGCCGAAAAAAAGTAAGATTAATCTAAGCAAAAATTACTAGAACTTCTAGAAGCTCATTTATTTTTCTTTCATCTTAGGTAACCTGCAATCACTGGAAACCATACAGACGAGTACATTTTCTCTGCTCATTAAATTTAATTCTGTAACATTCCTTACAAAGCATAATATAAATTTCTTCAAAAATGCCATATGCTGCTCAACTCTAATAAATTCCTACTAACCCTTCAACTCTGTTTAATTTTTGAAATCGATTATTTTAACCCTACATCATAAATTATGCAGTATTTCAGTTTATTTTAATAGTTTGAACAGTGGTCTGTGGGATCTTAAATTCTGTTGGTTAATTCTCTGTCACTTTTCCATTTTATCTTTTTACTCTTAGTGGCTATTTAAAAGACAAATCTAGAGGAGCTATCATATTTTAGAACTAGAATTAATTAATAAGTAAAAAAATATTAATTCAACAGAAAGACTTTAGCAGATTTTCTTTTTTGGGCTGGAATAACTTTTATGTTTAGTTTAGTATATATATCATACCTGGCCTGTGCTTCTTTCTTTTACATAAAATGATGTAAAAATCTCTTCTCCAGCTTGCAGAGGATAATTTGCATTGAAAGACATATGGATGACAATCATTCTACATTCTTTCTACTAATTCTCTTTCTTTATCTCTCCAGAGTAAATGCAAAGGAGAGGTGAAGAATGAATTGGACTTTGCTTGTGCCTTTTACAGAGCACTGCACTACTGAACTGATGTCAGCCAGCAGCTGGCAGACCCTGAAGACCCTGAAGCTGGACAGAATTTGGATCAACAGTATTTCAGGAGAACACTTTTGTAGAAGACTACATAGAACAATAAGGTGAAGAAATTCAGGAATATTCTGCAGACCTGCTTATTTATGGCATTAGTTGGAAATCCCAAATTCTTAATGAATTTTTTGTACAACATACCCTTCTCCATTATATATATATATATATATATATATAAAAGAAAAAAAATAATGTTCCATTCATCAAATCCAGAATTATCAGCAGCATCCTTCTGCTTAGGGGACACACATTGCTATCTAGATAATGACACAGTGGTAATAAATAGCATAAAACTAGAATTGAAAGAACTTCTTGTCCAGAAAAGGGCAAAAAGCTGGTGAAGGGGCTGGAGCTCCTCTCATGAGAAGTGGCTGAGGGAGCTGTGGGTATTTATCCTGGAGAAAAGGAGTCTTAGGGGGACCTTATCACTGTCTGTAAGTCCCTAAAAGGAGGTGGTAGCCAGATGGAGGTCAATCTCTTCTCCCAGCTAACAAGTGACAAGAGAAACAAGAGAACAAGAGAAAATGGCCTCAGGTTGCACCAGGGGAGATTTAGATTGGATATTAGGAAAAATTTCTACACCAAAAGGGTGTTCAAGCCTCCAAAGAGGCTGCCCATGGAAGTGATGGAGTCACCATTCCTGGAAGTGTTTGAAAACCTCTCAGGACTGAAGAGGCCTTAGCACTCTGGCCTGCATACATTGCTCTACTGGATTACAGTTTTATGGTTTCTGTGCAATACTGGCTTCACCTTTTAGTTTGGTAACTTTTCAACAGAAGAAAGAGGTGAATTCTATAGTGCTAATTCTTTTATGGGTAGCTCCTAAGAATATTATGTATTTTTCACAAAGGAAACTTGGCTAGGATAGCTACATAACCTAGTGAATGCATAATTGTTTAATCCTGACTTCAGACTGGAAGAGTTTTAACCGTTCCTTCCATTCTACTGGTCAACAATTGGCACAAATTTCACAGATTTCCATTAGCACTAATTAGAAATAGTTTGCTTGGTAGTACGTGACAATTTTGTCACTTCTTTAAGCTTTCCAGAGTTTTGCAGAGTTATCAGATTAGACAATTTGGAACTATGTGACCTCAAAAGTTCAATAATTATTTGATGCCAGCAAATGTCTATTCCAAATGGCATCTATTTCCCCTTGATTTTAAAAAGGATGTATTTTTATTTACATTTCCCATTCCATTATTGCGTATAAGTCTAAAGAAAACCTATTATAGAAGTAAATCAGCTGAAATTTAGATGCACTTGTGCTTTCATAATTATATAAGTATCTCTGAAAATTCTGCATGGTTCCCATTGCTGTATAAATTCAGCTTTGTCTCTCTAGAAATGGATTAAATTAGATCAAATCAATAGGCTTTGCTTTTGATGTATTGCAGAGACAAAACACAAAACTGTGAGCTTACAGTGATTCCATCAAGAAGGTAGTTCCATTCTGCTGGCTCTGCAATTGTAGTTGACTCAGAATTAGGTCTCTCAATGCTCAAATCCCCTACCAGTGGAAATAAAGAATAAAGTGCTCCTGTATGGCTAAAAGGCAATTTTAAATATTTTAAATACAGAAAATATTAATGAACAAATGATTATTCAACTGGGACAATATCCAAATACCCAAATACCATGCTCTGGACATGCATTAAAAACATAGGTCTTCACAGTCCCTTACTTGCTTCCATTAATTTACTTATAAGAAGTTTTAATTAATTTCCAGAGGCGTTGCAATTGGTATTACTTTCTCCCTGTAGAAATACCCATCTATCCTGACTATTTTGAAATCTGTGAATAGAGATTCCAATAATCCTGCATGAATAGCTGAATCTCTCAGATACTCTTTTCTGAAGAATGACTCGACACAATGAAATCCTACTAATAATTAAATTTAGCATGCAATTAAAAATAGGAAGAATTTAATACACATTTTTAAAAGTTATGATGTGCTCTCTAAGTATCTATCCATGTAGCTGTTTCAGAAGCTTCTCATACACCATTAATGAGTACAAGGTGCTGCAGATAAGTGAGGCCCCGCTTCACAAACAATTAATGTCATGTTACAATTATTTGTAGCTCCATGACAACTCAACAGTGCAACAGGATGAGTAACAAAGGAAGAGTATGAAAGGAGAGATTTAGAGATGTCACATGCCAACTAAACCCAGAGTATCAAAGAGATCAGGTGGCAGAGCTCAAACTTTTTATTGCCCTTTTCTTGACAGAAAACTGCCCTTAGAACTGGACTGTTTAGGTGATAGCATCAGATATTTTAATTCAGTTTTTCATATTAAAATGTGTCTTTCAAATTTCGAGTTTGTTCTATTGCAACATCTTCAGAAAAAGAAAATTAAGACCTCCTTTAGACATTCCAAAATATCTATATGACTATAATATAATCAAAGATTTACTATCTAACTCTAGGGTACATTGCTTTATCTTTAGCAAACTATAAGAACAGTTATGTTGTGTTTTTCAGTTCATACATGCCCACAATTACAGAGACCCCTACAAATATACTGCAAGAAGGAAGAAGTGTTCCTTTGTCCCTCACCTCCCACCTCTGGTTGCCTTGACAAGCAGGTTGATGTAAATTCAGGTCTAGTATTGGTACACAGACCTTACTAAATATGTCTCCTACTTAACCATTTGGCAGTTTTGCCACTATCTGTGTTGACAACATGCTGTCACTTATTTGAAGAAGGTTTGATAATTTTGTTTTGAAAATGAGCTTGTATTTCTTTATTGTTAAATTCAAATATGAATCACTCTCAGGTGAAGCATTAATAGGATCAAATAATTTAAGAACTATGTGGCCAACCATGGCATTGATTACTGGATTGCTACCAACTTTGTTCAGGGTTTTCTCGGAAAAATTCCTTCCTGATGAACCTTTTAAGGTATTTTAGAAGGGAGTTTAGTAAGTGTGTTACATACAAACCTTTCAGTACTTTAAAATGGCTACCAGCCATGAATTTGAGGCATGGATTTTTCAGGGAGAGAGTTAAATCTCTGCCCCAAAAAAATCAATATCAAATGCCATATAATACCCTGACCTTAGGCTGTTCTATGCATCCCCTTATCCCTCTAACATAGGTCTAGTCTATACCTACACCTGGATCCGGTGTTTATTTTTATCCCTCATTAAAACTGGTATTTCCAGTATTTTTAATAGCTGTTTACTCTGCCAGTGTTTGTTTTCCATGAACACCTGTTCTCTAATGGAAATAATTTAAGCTTTAAGCTTTTTGCCAGTCTGTTTTTAGCACATGAAAGCACTGTCAGCTTTCAGTTTTCTTAAGATAGGTTTTAAAATAGAAAATAGCAAATACCAATACTTCTTTGTAAATAATAATAAGTTTACATTTAAGTCTGCCTGGCTTCTTCTACAAGTCCAGTGCATCAGCTTTGGCAAATATCACTGAAAATGAGGCAGCAGGGTCAAAGAGTCCTGCACAGGTGGAGTCAGAGATGTTCATTCTAAGAATGCAGTCTTCTAACACTAAAGTCAGTGATTAAGCAGCAAACCGTTTCTGAAAAATTAGAATCGGCTTCCACTACTATAAGGTATGTTTTCTGCAAAAAGTGATGGTAGGAAGGAATGTCCTCAAGAGAACATTGTGTCACTAGGGTGTAAGAAGCATAAAAGTACCTTTTTTCCCCAGATATGAAAGCCAAAGTGAAAAAGCATCCTCTAAGACTTTTGTGATCTCCTAATTACTCACATCAAGAGTTTTCCTTCTGGATTTACAATTTCCAGATGTTTCAGGATTATAATGCCAGCCTAAATTCTGATTTGACATCAAAAGGAGAGAAAAAGAATGAATAACAGGTTTCAAAAGGGAATAAAGGACAAAACATGTTTTTGGAGAGTTCTTCATACATTTTAAAAAACAATTATTCCTTTTAAATGTCACACAGATGTCCCTGCATAAGTCACTTCTCCCAAAGCATTGATACTTCAGAACCCCAGACTAGACTCTGAGTGAAATAACTCAACTATTTTATGTCTTCATTTACCCAGTTACAAGGCTCAGGAGGTTTTCCAACCTCACACCCTTTCAGTTACAGAATGTGCAACTGTTTAATTGGTTTGTTCACACATACTAAAAGTTTACATGGTTTTGATCCTTTATAAAGTTATATCTAGGCAAGTAGAAAAGCTACTTTATTTTCTTCGGCCCAGCATGTGCACTCTAAGCCAAGGACACCTGGAAAGTTCCTCCTTTCTCAAGGGGACCTGAGGGGAAACCAATGAGAAGAAAGAGATACTCAGCACTCTGGTGGTATCAGACTCCAGAGTGATTTCTTGAAAGAAAAACACTCTAAATAATTCATCAATGTTTAGCCAACATATATTAACTTTTAAGGACATATACTAACTTTTAAGACATATATACACACGCATACACACACACACACATATATATATGCATAAACTTTAAAAATTTGCATTAAAAATGTTCAGGTCACTTAATTCAGTGTTATCTTCTTTTACTTGGATAAGTAGCTTAGATACTACTTTGGATTTTGACAAAAATAACAGAATTTGAGATCTTTGGTACAAGCATGTTTTTTACTAAGTCTTTCAGGGATAAAGAAATAATGATGTCTTACAGCTACCAGGCACTTTTAGTCAGTACTCTACCACAAATTCTCTCAAGGCTTGTTTTTTTTGTAGTTACAGCAAGGTTTGGCTTCTTCATTTTTTCCTTTTGTGCTCTGGCTTTAATTTGCCTCTCTCCAAAAAAAAAAACCAAAAAACATTCCACCTAAATAGTTTCAAGCTTTAAGTGATTATACATGTGCTTTTTCTTCTATTTGGAAAATTTTATCTTGTAACTTCTGCAATCATAAGTTCAGGGCAGGGCCACATCCTCACTCAGCTAAGCCTTTTTAAGATCTATTAGCTTTGTACTATTAAGTATTGCATTTATTTCCTGCTCTTTAAAGTAGGCTATTCCTTTACTCACTTTGAGCTTTCTATAAAGAAACTAGATTTTTAAACACCTTTTTAAAACCTTTTTTACCTCAGCATACCAGATGATCTTCAAGGTCCCT
>VXBI01004338.1:276152-391648 GCA_013397375.1 Toxostoma redivivum | reverse complement strand
CGCCGCCGCCAACTTCGTCCGCGCGGCGTTGGGGGGCCGCGACCTTCGCCGCGGGCCCGGCGCGGGCTCCGGCCGGCCAGGGAAATCCCGGCGTCCGGCCGAGGAAGGGGGTTCCCGGGGATCCCTGGCCGAGGAAGTCGGATCCCGGGGATCCCTGGCGGAGGAGCGAGAACGTGTCCGTATTAATCAGGGATGGAGCGAGGCAGACAATGCGGGTGGGGGATCGCGGTGTGTGAGAGAGAATGACGGGAGCGGGGATAAAGGCGGCAGCGCTGTCACACGCAGCGCCGGTGTGCGCTGCCTTCCCCTGCTCACGCGCCGGGTGTTAGATACAAAAGGAGGCCCGATCTCCAAATCACTGATGGTGTGCGGCTTGGCTGAGATGGGGATGACAGCTGCCAGCCTGGAAACCACGCAGCTAACTTTATGTAGGATTGGGGGAGAGAAATTGCAGGCTGGGGAGAAACTGGAGTGCTTGGAGAGAAAATGAATCCGTGAATCAAATTTTCTTCACTGCTTGACGTGTATTTGACAGCTCTGTGTGGCTGTCAAATATTTCTTCTGTAGCAATTGCTAATGGTGTGTGTAATAGCTTGCAAATTTTACTTTTGTTCTTTTATATAGGAATTCTTGAAAACAAGTAACTTCATCTTCAGTTTCTCACAGATTTATGTGTATATAAGTAGTGATCTTTAATCATCACTGGATAGAAACCTAAAGTGTTTTTACACTAAAGATAAATGTTGTTTAATGATTCTAAACAATATTTAAATACTTTTAAGTCTTAAAAAGCATAAACTCTTGTTTATACTCTCCTGGTTTTGATACTACCAGTAGATCAGGGTCCAACTCACTTCAGGGTTATTTGTAGTAAGGTCACTTTTCCTAGACCAGTCTTTGCTGAGATTCTTCTTGAGACAGGTGAGGTTTGAGAGTGTATGGTGAAGAGAACAAGTAGTTTTGAAGACAGAATTTCTGCTGAACTATGTAATCTGTATGCTTACACAGGGAAAAGAAAAGATAAAATAGATCCAAAATCTGAAGTGTGTTAGTTTGGAGTGTATCTTAGCCTGATAATATGTTTTACAGACTCCTACTTCCTAGGAGGCCTAGCCATTCCTATAGGATTGATTTGCTTTCTCCATAGGTACTACATTTAAATTTGGCATAGACCATCCTCCTTTAGAGTGACAAACTGAGAGATGATGCTGTTCTAGGAGTTCTTCCACTTATTGCTTGCACTGTTTTGGTTTGGAGTAAGATCTAGGGCTTTGAACTTGAAAGGACCCCAGTGGGTTTTCTTTTTTTTTTCTTTTTATGTTGATAGGCCCTTAAAAAAACATTTAGCATGTAATTATCACACTTTGCTCCGAGTGAGAGAGCTCATCTGTTTTTTCTTTAATGTTACCTCTTCTGTTGACATACTGATATAAAATATGAGTCCCTTTCAGTCTTCATAATGCTTTCTTGTTTTATAATTTTTTTTTCTTCTTACCACAGCAGCAGCTCTTACAACTACTATTTGATACAGGAAGCTTCAAAATGTGTGGTAATTAATATATGGAGAAAGCTGCAGAAGTGCTGTTAAGTAGTGACTGTTCTGAAAAATCTAGTGACTCCTTGATCTGAGCTGCAAGTTAGAAATTTTGACTTCATAGATGTAATTTTACTAAAAGTGCAGTAGCTGTGTATCAGAACTTGTAATGCAGCGAAATCGGAATGATTCATAATGAGGCACACACATATGTGCTGGAAATGCCAGTTCAATTTTATCAGTAGCATTGCTGCTTATTACTATTCTGTCAATGTAGATCAAGATCTAGATAGTTTAATAAATTCCCATACACACACTCATAGAAGTTAGGATCTTGGAACATCTCGTGTCTCTCCTCTTTCCTCTCTCACTTTATCGGCTTTTTTGAGTCTATGCTGCAGCCAGTGGTCAGTCAGGGCTTTTTTCTGTCTGTATTCTGAATGATAGTTGTTCTCAAATCAGATTTTGGGATCATAATTCTGCATTGTATGCTTTCAGCAATGGATTTCTGTTCTGCATCTAAGGAGTAATCGCTTAAAACACAAGGCATTTATCGATGCAATCCCTGTGTGTTCAGGGTACAGAACACTGTTGAATTTTTATAATCAAGTATTTGATGCATTATGCTTAATAACCAGTGTAGATGTGTGAAGGCAGTGAAGTGTTTTTGAAAACCATCCTTCTCCTGAAGTATTGCTCTGCTCCTAAGTAGTCGACAAGATGTGAGGAAGTAGTTTTTTCCAGTTTGGTTTGGTGCATTTTCTGTCATTCTGTTCTACAGTTCTTACTAGGTTTTCTGTGTAATTTGTTATCACTCTTATTCATGCAGCTACTGTGAGAATGGTAAAACAACTTCAAAGAAGAGAAAGTAACTCTAGAACCACAGATAATCAGGACTCCTAAGCACATGTGCTCATCATCTGAAAATACTTCTTAGCTAGTGTTTTTGAAAATGCAGCTTAATATTGTACCTTGATGGTAATTGTTAGTCCTCTCTCAAATAAGCTGAAACAGTGTTGACTTCTTCACTCACATGTCTAGAAGCTGGTGACACTGAAGAGAGTTCACAGAGGACAAGGTCATACTTAATTTTGTAGATCTATTAGGATTCATCTTTTGAAATGGATAGTAGGCTAAGCTTTTGTTTAGGATGAACTGAGGTAATTGAGGTTCTTCTGCTAAGTTTATTAAGGAAGATAGGTAACTTGGAATTTTTCCCCAAGCAATTTGTTGTCTGCAAACTGAGTATGAGAAATTTAATGGGAGAAAAATTCAGTATGGCCTGCAGTTTAAGAAACAACTCCATAGAATATTTAGGATGTAAATAATTAATGGCTTTAATTTTAGGTTAGGTATGTTTTGTCCATGATCCACCTCTTTAAGGGTTGGAGACTTTGTGCAGGAAGTTTGACACAGTTTCATAGGTAAGTTAATCTTAGGAAATTCTTAAGTATATTTCTTAATTTTATATAGGGTGAGGAGGTGGGTGTAACCATGACAAATAGCCTTTTCTTGGCTGTTATGAAACCTCACAGGAGCAGTGTAACTTGCTGCTGTGGGGAGAAGGGGAGTCCTTCACCTTACATAAATGGCTTTCCGTACATGACCTAACCTTCAGGGACAGGACTCATCTCAAAGCTTTGACTTTGTTTTTACCTTGTACTAAGAAAATTCTTGTCAGCTGAACTGTGTTGAGTCCTAGCATAGAGTAAGATGTAATTTTTGAAGTGGTCATTGACACAATGTTAATGTGGTCTTTTCTCTCCTCCTGAAGATGAGATGTAATGAATTTGGTTAAATAGAGAGTATTCTGAATATGAGTGTTTAGAAGTGTCGTGCAGTAAGTTTTTTGGCAGTAACATCTTTGTAAACAGTAGCACACCTGAGAAAAGTTAATTTGAAGCTTCAGTGAGTCTGTATGTAGAGTCAGCTTTGGGGGAAGAAAGGATGATATTGTTCTTTACATGACTTTGTTTTTCCTTAATAATACATTCAGTGCCTGTCTCTGTTATTTGAATGTTACTTACTTTAGGCTGTGCCTGAACGGAAATTTAAGTTGTGTACTTTGCATTGCCTGCATTGTTTGCACTCTCTGATAATCAATCTATGTGAAAAAAATACCTTTTTAATATGCACATCAATTTAAAGTCCTGTGCAAGTGATCAGTGGATATGTGACTGCTACCCTGGCAAACGCCACCCCCTGCTTGCATTTACTGATGAGCGAATCTGTTAAAAATCTCAAGCAGATGTTGCTGGAAGGAGCTGGTGTAGGGTGTGGTGTGGCTGTGCAGGGAGCCAGCAGGGATGTGGAGCTGGTGTCTTGGCCCCACACATCTGCGGCAGCCATGCACAGGAAGGGAGAGGGATAATGCAAGTGTTAAAGTGATAACGCACGACCTGAACCTCCTCTGCTATGTCCAAAGGCGTGCTGGGAGAATACCTGTCCTCTTGTGTAGAGGAAGACAGCCCAAGCATGAACTTCTCTGCTCTTACTTGTATGTGATCTGCATTGCTGCCTCAAGCTGGGGAAAAGAAGGGGTTGACTGATGACAGATTCTTAAGAGAATCTGCAAGTTTTGTGCAGATAATACAGTACTTTTAGCTTAAGTGATTTTTTTGGTGTGCTTTAAACTCTTCCTAATCTACTTTAGCAAAAGTGCAGGTAGCCCGCCTCAAACAGGAATAGGTGGTTTAATTACTAGGAATCCATAACTGATATAATATTTGAATTTCCTGAGTTACAGCTGCTTGATAAACTTTAGTAATGGGCAAAGTGTTGAACTTGGTTTTAGGATTAATTTCTTGAAAGCACAGCCAAATTTAGATTGACCTCTTTCAGAAGAGAAGGAGTGAATGGTATGACTGTCATGACATTATTATTATTTTTTTATTATCATCAGACTTCTAGTTGGAAATACTTTTTTAAAAACAAAAAGATTTGGCTGCCTCAAAAGATTTGCATCGCCACTATGGTAATATAGACTGTTACAGGATTCACGCATGCAGCAATGCATTAAGATTTGATCTTAGTATTGTTAACTGTTACTTAAGAACAATAATTTGGGAAGTTAAGCATCAGAATTTACAATGTTATTTCACGTCTGGTTGAATGTGGAAGGTTACTTTTACATAGGCTGGTAGTGTAAGCCTTTTTGGACTTTGCTCTGCCAGGGTCCTCTTCTGATTACAGTTGCTTGCTACACCCCAGATGCTGCTTTTTAAGTACATATGTAATTGTCTGTGAATGTTCTTGCTGAAACTTTACTGAGATGTTGTAAGTCAAAGTAATTACTCTCTTCTGAAGGTGGAGGTTTGTTTTCCCCGCCTTCTTACATTGAACTAGCTATAAGTTTCTGATCCCATAGAAAACTGACTTAACTTGCTAAAATGATATAAAGATGGCCCTAGTAAAGTGAAGTAAATATAGTCTAGTGCATTAGGAAATTCAGCTGGTTTATATCCTTGTTAGGTGCACATCAGAATATTTTAAAAAGTGCTGTAGGAGAGAGAATTGGTAGTGAAGAACGGGGAAGAGGAAGCCGGGCTGAGTTCCTTCCATTTTGAAAGCAGCAAGTTTATTTTGGCTACTGTAATGTGAAACTGTACTGTGAATGTGATCTGGGCTGAGAGTAGTTGTGACCTGTCACAAGGAATTTAGTAAAATAGTAATTGGGGCACAAATGTTGCTTCCTTTTTCCTTCTCAAATAATATATAAGGTTTCAGCATATTTGTTGATGATAAAGTAAGTCTAATGGATAAGATACTAGTAGCTGCATTTTAAGATGGGCACTGCAAATCAAATCTGTCAGAGAGCAACATTTTTAATTCTAAGAACACTAAGGTATCAGTCAATAACATTTATGCGCTAAATATTTGTAAAAGTTAAAAGTTATAAACAAAAACACATATTTGAAGTAATTTTTGGTGTAGTATTTATTTATTTATGAAATATTCTGATTGCCATGTAGGATGTTTGTAAAATTTATGGTTCAGTCAAAAAATAGACGTGAAAGGTGTGACAATTTCTTTCTTAAACTATCTAAAGTAGATAACTATTCAGTACACAATTATATTTACATGAAAAATGGTTTGACACCTGAGGAAAAACAACCAAGGATGTAAGCTTGGCAAACTGCACTATGTTGTAGCTGTCTTTTCACAGGTTTAACACAGTTAATAATTTGTGACTTAAATACGTGGTATTATGTATTTGAAACTTATATCAAGAAAAAAGGGGGTTCAAGATATTTTATTTTAGTGATTACACTAGCAGCAATCTAATTTGCAGTTAAATTTGCAAGATGCTTAATGTAAAAGCTGCTGTTTTGTCTTTCTCTGCATCAACAGCCATTTATGTAGGAAAAAATCATACACAAAAAAAGTAATTGTGCTTTTCAGTTGTACAGACAATTTTTTAGCCTTGAATTAATTGAAGTCCACTAAGGATTTGGATCTGAGAAACAACTCCACATAGGAAACTGCAGTAGTTGGTATCTGTATTTGCCCCAGAGAAAATGTGAAGACAAGGCCTGGTTGCAGTAGTTAGAGGATTTTAAATTGAGAGGGACAATTTGGAGAAAAAAGATGTTGAAATAAATACACAAACCTCATTTTCAGTGCACACATATATTTTGTCCAAAACCTTAAGCATCACAGTTTAAGTGAGGATGACACAGCATTAGTTACTCCACTACAGGAATAATTATCTGAACTTCAGATCTTATTTCTCTTTCTGGCATAGAACTATTTTGACAATAAACTCTGTGCTCTATTTCTGAAAGTCCTTCTGTGCTTAAAAAATGCAGTTCACCAAGACTGCTTTCTTTTCTCTTACCCTTCCCCTCTAGGGAAATTAGTATTTTGCTTCTATTTAAAGAAGTTTCTTGTTTTATATGAGAGAACACATACTCAGTGATACAAAGGTAAGAAGTGTGACAATTCTAAACAGTTGAAACATACTGTAAACTTAAGTAGAAAGGTTTAAGGTGGGAACACTGGTCATCTGCATTTACATAGAACTGCCAGTTTGGTTCCAGGTGAGGAGTGATGTAACCATTTAATTTGCTGTCTTTGCTCACAAGTCTCGCTGCTTCACCCAGCACTTGTCAGGGGAATTTCTCATACTAAATAGGCTTTCCCGAGTTTTTCAGCAAATCCTAGCTGCTCTACTTGAAAGTGCAGTGTGTTTTACAGCAGCAGTCTATGTTGGTACAGTGAATATTTGACATCCTAACTTGATTATTTGTTGCAGTTCTAAAAATGATTTTTAGTGTAGTGTCTTATGATTTGTCTTATTGGCTAGTTGTTGTAATCCCAGCTGCTGTTGAGATGATTTCTCAAATTGCTTACGTCCAGAGTGGAGATAAAATGCATATTTTCTGAAATGTTGTTTTGGACAGCTTTTTAGAATTGCTGACTGCCTTTTATTAAAAAAGATGCCTGAAGATATTTTGATCTCATCTTTCTGATTTATTTTTTACATTATGGTGTTTTATTAAATGGTACAGAATAAAAAAAAACCTTTGAAAACATTTCCATGATTAGTAGTATTTTGGACATTAGCTTTGTTGGGATTTCTTGCTATCATTGTTGTTTTATTGCCAGCCATGAAGTCTGCCAGTTTAATTTGTGACAACAGTAGTGTAATGAGCAGATTAAAGTACCAAGGCTGCTGGAGACTTCAGTAATCTTACGAAATTCGTCTTCAGCCAAAAAACAGCCCAAAAATTAATCCACATTTGAGAGAGTGTGTTTTTTGTTTGTCAAATGAATCAGTTCAAAATATCTCGAATAGCTGAGAGTGAGTATACCCATACAGCTGTAGTTTGCCTATTCATTAGGAGATAGCCTAGAAAGAAACTGCTCTGTACCCGAGTCTTGCTGGTGTTACTTTCTGCAGCATCTTTGCTATCATGGATGCTAATTTTGCCTTTTTTTTCTATGCGCTATAAAAGTAGTAGTTGATTGCTTTAATCCAAACCTGTGATAAAACAGCATTTTTAAAATTTGCTTACCATCTTTCATTATGCTTCATTCTCTCCATTATGTTTCCTCAAACTCACCTTTTTCATCTTTGGGGTAGATTATTTCTCTGTATGTGTAGGGAGTTCTGATACAGTTAAATGAATCTTGATTGGGATCTCTGGATTTTACTGAAAATTGTAATTTCACTATATAGGTGCCAGTGTAGAGTCTGACATTAACTTAATCTAAACAAATGTTTGTGCTACAGCGTTTTCCCTAAAACTTAACTGGAGACTAAGTATTTGCCTATGGGAATAAAGTTGAATGTATGCCTTACTCTGTTGTTGCTTGAAGCCATTGGAGTTTGTCACTTCCTTCAGTAAGGATGGTATAATTTTAAGTTCTTGTTCATTTTGCAAAATTAATTTTCTTAAATGTTGCTCTGTATTTATTCTTTCATTTATGGTATGAAACTTTTGCCATTTTATCCAGCCTGAAAATGGTCAGAACTGCATTTTTTTCTCTCTCTCCAGTAAATATCAAGATGTGTTCTTCTGAAGAGAATTTATGGCTTTTAATCCATTTCATATTTTTTAGTGTGAGTTGTTGTTGTCTGATCTTTAAAGAAGATCTTTCTTAGGTTATTGGAACTCTTTTCTTTGGGTTTGACCACAGTACATTATTAACAGCAATTTTTCTTTTCTCATTTTCCATTTTTTAAGTCATTGTATACACAATTCACTGACTTTGACAAAATGTGTCTGTCTCTAGAGCAGTAATTTAAAGGTACGTAATTAAGCCTTCAAATTATATGGATCATAACATCTTGTCATTGGGGGGCAGATTGGGTAGGCAGAAGGTAATCTGGCAAGGAGTGCCCTGCTCCTCAAGGGAAGGCTGGGGACTAGCAGGCTGCTTTGCTGGAATGGCCTAAGTTTGTTTTTTTCTCTTGTGGTGCAGAATCTGTATCTTGCAAGATTGTTACCTGAAATAATATGGCCCTAGGCAAAATATGATGCAGGAGGTACTCGATGTGCTGCTTCATGAGTTCTTCTAGGGGAGCCAAAACACTGGTTACACTGACAGAAGCACCTGGAGTTTCATGGCTGGGTTGCAGACAGATGGAAAAAATAATTTTTTTTCTGGCAGTGCAAAAAAGTATTGGGATGAGCTGTGCACCACAGAAGCTGGGGTTTCTTTTGAGTTATTTTGTCTGCACTGTGCATTGGACAAAGCGATTTGGCTGCTTGTTTTACTGGTGTGGTGCTAGCTCCCTACTCTTTATGCCAGGCCTCAGTCCATTCTTACCAAAATCAAAGATGCAGTGTCTGAGAGAAAGGTTTTGAAGATGTGTTTTTAGTGGAAGACAGAGCAGTGTGAGGAGAAGGTCTGGCATTTAAAAGGCAGTTTTTAGCAAGTTTGAAAAAGTGACATGCAGATAACACTGTGATGTCAGAGTTTTTGTGGAATAGTTCAAGGCTTGGAATTGGAGGAATTGGCAAGTAAAGGACTGGACATGCTAAGTGATCTTTCCCTGTTGCTAAAACTAATTCAGAATGAAAATAAGGTCGTTAGACTTTATAGCAAAGCCATTAGAATTCAGTTCTTGTTTGTGCTTTGTTTTAAATAAAATCACTTGTACAAAACATACAGTTGCTTTTCTCTAATCAAGACACAAAGTATTTAATAATGTGACCATTCTTACTTTTAAAAATATTTTATAGCATTTGAATGCTCTAATCGAACGTTGTTTTCCAACTTTGCACAAAGTGGTCACAGTTTCCAAAAGCTTAGAGCAAAGGAAAATGGTTAAGAGATTATTTGGGTTCCCACAGTAGCCTCAGCTGGGCCCAGAACCTGGCTCTCTAGGCTTTAAGGGGATATGCTGGTAAATTCATAGCCTCCCTGGTGCCTCATAATGAACTCCTGAAAGAGCATTAACAGTCTTATCACAATGGGACACAAAAGGGTTCTATGATTTTCAGTGTCTGGATTTTTACTTTGATAGCATTTTATAAATGGAATCACTACAGCAATGTTCTGACTGTAAAAATAGGATTTTTTCCTTTCTTTGCCTTAATGGGGCCTTTTAATTTTCATTCATTCTAGTTAAATAAGTAATGCAACTTCCTAGCCATATTTTGATAGCTAACATTTGTTGTTCAGTGTAGAAACACTGCTCATGCTATTATTACGTGTGTATTTTCCAAGTATCCTTGAACTTAGAACCATGGGATTCTAAATTCCCATTATTTGTGTTTTATTATCACAAGAGGATATACTTCCTAAAATGATGGATAGTTAAATAGCTTACAACCTTAATTGTTTTAAGATTCAGAACTCACCTAACTGAGTTGGTTGATCCAGTTGTTTAGCTGTTGTGGTGTTCTGGCTAAAGAAAAGCCTTTTGCCGTATGTTAAACAAAACAGCTTGCAAGGATTTGGTGCACTTGAACAGAATGTGGGACCAAAAAATGATGATTTGATGCATTCTGCACCAGAGAACAGATTTCTGTCTGGATTTGCAAACTATACTTCTGGAAATCTACTGCCATAGAAGGACCTCAGAACTAGTCTGACTCATTCTCCTATAGTGTATTTTTCTTTTATTCCTCCTAGAAACAGCACTAGGTACTTACGCAACTTGTAGCTGTAGATCTACTTCACTACCAAATCCTCTAGATAATGTGCTAAATAACATGTAGGCATGCTGTGACTCCTCTGTGGCAGGATCATACCATTTGTGATTTCTTCCTGTTTGTATTCTGACTGTTAACTATAACTTTTTTTCAGAAAAGGGGCCATGCTGTTTCGTAGCTTATGGGTGTTTGCTTATTTAAAAAGCATGATTGACTTTGTATTCCTCTTGGGCTAGTCTCTACACTGTGGTGTGGGGTTATGGTTCTGGGTTTTATTTTTATTCAGAGGGGGATGTTTTCAGTGTCACTTAAATCAGAAGAAAGGGAGTAAATAGATTCTGAGCTAGAGGAACCAGTTGCCCAGCTTAAGAATTCATTAAGAATTCATGCTAGTTAAAGGCATTTCACAAATTCTACCCTGGTCTTGCTGTTCCTGCTAAAAAAACGGAGTACTTCCAGCTGGATAGCTGTTTAAGTACCTATGCTTTTTGGTTTCTTTTTTTTTTTTTTTTTTTTTTACTAAATGTATATCTCTTTGACACACTTTCCTGACTCACTGGTGTAACTTTTTTCCTGTGCCACTAACCTTAGAGGGATTCTGTAGAGCAAAATATGAGCTCCTAGCTTTTCAATGGCAAATCACCTCCTTTTAGTGCTGTGCCTTCAAGTCAAATGTGTGGAGATCACATCCTGAAAACATTAACTCCTCAATATCAATTGCAGAATGGCTGAGGTTGAAAGGACCTCTGGATATCATCTGGTCCCATTCCCAGGCAGAGCCATCTACAGCTGGTTGCCCAGGACTGTGTTCAGATGCCTTTTCAATAACTCTCAGGGATTCAGACTCCACAAGCTCCCTGAGCACCCTGTGTAATTGGTCACCCTCACAGCAAATAAGGTGTTTCCTGATGTTCAGACAGAACTTCTTGTGTTTTGGTGTGTGTCTGCTGCCTCTGGTCCTGTCAGTGGGTGCCACTGGAAAGAGCCTTACTGTCCCCTTTACTACCCTTGCTGTAGGTGTTCACATATGTTGATAAGATCCCCCCAGAGCTTTCTCTGCCCAAGGCTGAAGACCCAACTCTCTCAGCCTTTCCTCTTGTGAGAGATGCTCTAGTCCCTTAATAATTTTTGTGTCCCTTTGCTAGAACTCCATCCAGTATGCTCATGTCTCTCTTGTAGTGGGGAGCCCAGATCTCCAGTTGTGGCCTTATGAGTGCTGAATAAAGAGAAGGATTGTCTGCCTCAGCATGCTGGCAATACTTAATTGCAGCCAGAATGCTGTTTAATCTTCTTTGCTGCAAGGCATGTTAGCTCATGTTCAACCTGGTAGCCATCAGGACTTCCAGGTCCTTTTCTGCCATGCTGTTCTCCAGCTGGACAGTCTCTGGCATGTGGCTGTTCCTGCTGAAGTGCAGGGATTTGTGCCTTGCCTCCCCTAGGTTGTTGTGAGGTTGCTCTGCTCTGGACGGCAGCATATCCTACCAGTCCTTTCAGTTGGGCATCACCAGCAAACTTGCTGAGAGTACCCACTGTCCCATCATGTGGATTGTTAATGAAGATGTTGAGCAGGATTGGACCCAATATTGACCCGTGGGGCACACAGCTTGTCACTGGCCTGCAGCCTCATGACACTACTAACCCTCTGGACCCAGATGTTCAGAGAGTTTTTGGTTCACCTCACTGTCTGCTCATCCAGTCTGAACATCAACAGCTTCTGCGTGGATTTTGTGGAGCACAGCCCTGTAAGCCTTGCTAGGCAATATACACTGCCCTCCCCTTGTTCTTCTATACAGTGATATGAAATCTGCCTTTTTTTCTTAAAACTAGAACTAAAATACATGTCTAATTTTGGTATTTTTTCTTGTCATGCTTTAACCTTTTTGTGGGCTATCTTATACCCAACCTTAGGTCATTATCTACATCAATGTTGTTTTATCATTAAATAGTAATGGTCTATTGTTAGAGAATTTTCATTCTGCAATCACTGTATTACCTGAACACTTTCAGTGACAACTGTTTTCAAGACATTATTTTGTTTCATCTTTGCCATATTAGCATTCTTTTGCAGATTACAGATTCAGCACCATGTGTTACTCTTATTCCAGAGAGAACTATTAAGTGATCAGAACTACCTTTATCAATCAAACTGACAATCCTGCAAAATAGGAAATAAAGTTTGGGAGCTATGTTCTGTAAACCTGTGTTGGCTGATACCATGAAATACAAGAACAGCTGTTTAAGTCAGACAAGAAGTCCATCTTATTTTTCTTCTCCTTGTGGCAGACCAGTGCTAGATTAACAGAACAGTGTTAGAACAGGGCAAGCATACAGTGATGCTTTTCCAACTTCTAAGAATTTGCAGCTTGGGGATTTCCTGAGCAGTAGGTGTTAGTTTAGTACGTAATAACCAAATAGTCCTAATTTATAATTCTTGAAATGTGGAGAGGAGAAGACACAGTGTAAGCCTAATCCCCTGATTACTGACTGAGTAGAGCAATGGGTTTCTTTGTCATCTAGTTCATTTCAGTGATTTGTATATTGTAGTCTAAACACATTATCCCACGACCCTGCTGAGTAGTGTTGGTTACCTTGGAGCCTGGCATTTTGTACTTGTGCTTGGGAATTCTTTTTTTTTTTTCTTATTATGTGCATTACTTTCTTTTCTACAGATAACCTTATTGCGTGCTTGTGTGATACTTCAACATTTGATTTTATGGATTCTCCCCTCTTTTCTACCCAGAATGACTTAAAGCACACTCTGTATCTTCATTTATTCCAGTAGGAGAAAGGTGTAGCTGTGGAAGGCTGTCTCCTTGGAAGCTACTCTCTAATGTTTGAGATGGCAGTTGGAGGCAGGATCCTTTTGTATGCTGTATTGTGGCACAGAAGACAGCTGGGTTTGACTTTACATCAATGATAGCATCTAGTATCTAAGCTATCCTGGGATTAGGAAATGAAGATAATGTATTTGCTTAAGCTTTTCATTGGAGTCCATTTTCTGCATTTCTGAGACTGTTTTCATGACACTGATAGACAGGCACAGGAGCTCATTTCCATGGGATTCGAACAGGTGTGAGAGGTCTTTGATCTGGAGGCTGTGCAGCTCTGCTGGGCCAAAACCTGTACACTGGCCACATAGATGCTTCCTTGGGTCTGGCTTGCTGTGCTCAGAGCTCTTCAAGATCTCAGCTGAAGGACAGGGATAAAGGTTGTATTTACCTTTTGAGGGTCGATAGGTATGTAATACTGTTCTCCAGTACTTAAATGGATTGTGTCATGTGGGTGTGTCCCCTTGGATATCTGCTTGTTATTTTGATTAGTATTAGCCTTTCCCTGGAAAAGCATTGTAGTGGTACTTGTATACTTCTGTCTGCTCTGGTGTGGAAGTCTCATGTTTTTTGGCTTACAGACTTCATTGATGTATTAAGTTGTCTTAAAGAGACCTGATCACTTTGAAAAATCTACCAGGCCTGAAGTAGCTTTATTTCTTATTTCCCTACTTGAAGTTGTTCATCATACCAAGCTGGTTTTGGGGGTTTTAGGGGTTTGGGGTTTTTGGTTTGTTTGGAGTTTTTTGTGTGTGCCTCTGTGCTTTTTTGTTTG
The DNA here is from genome assembly GCA_013397375.1 of Toxostoma redivivum. Taxonomy (NCBI): domain Eukaryota; kingdom Metazoa; phylum Chordata; class Aves; order Passeriformes; family Mimidae; genus Toxostoma; species Toxostoma redivivum. Next base: position 377,905 of record VXBI01004338.1, on the reverse strand, counting down.
GCTGGTTTATGTTTTGCTTATTTGGTTGTTTTTTTTTTAAAAACTACCTTTTCTTCCTCTGCCATTCTTACCTTCAGTATTTTGAAATGGAGTTTCTCTGTAACTCTTTTGCATTTTTGAGCCTAATCTGCTTTTATAAAACAAGATGTGGTGGAAGGATGGGTCCTTAGATAAACTTGTCTGGAAACAGAAATCTTTGAGAAAAGTAACATCTTGTGATGAATAAAAGTGCCATGTTGGAAATCTGAGCTATGGTAGTCCTGACACAGAGCCTTTTTGGTTGCTTAATGTGAGCATAGATCCCTTCTATTCTGATCAGTTTCTAGAGACTTGAAATTGGAACTGCAAAACTTGAAATTAAAGAACTCCCTACTTGACTTGGACAGACTGACTTTGTTTTCCTCACAACTGTTTTTGGATTAATTTCAGTAATACTATTTAAAGAATGTGTGTCTTGATACAGGAGCTATCATCACTGAATTTTTGTCTAAATATGTTGCCAAGCTAGTGCATTTCTTCAAAAATCTTTGTGATGAAAACACTTGCTGCTTCTAACTTCGTCCTTTGAAATACTTTAATTACTTTTAGTGAGAACTTTTCAAAGCGTAGTCTGTCAGGGAATTTATATTGGAGATTTCATTTACCACAGAAGGGTCGTAGTGAAAATGTTAACCTTGATGTGAGAATTGACTAAATCATCTCTACTCTTCCTCCAGAGCACCATCAGTTGAAATTATTGCACTGTATTATTAAAATTAACCTAATCTTAAATAAGCTTTTCCCTTCAGAGGGTCAGTGGTACAATACCCTGCAACTGTGCAGGTAGAAAGGCTTAGATTGCTGCAGGAAATTATTTTAAGTTTTTATTTGCACAGAGAGACTCTCCATACAACAGAGTATACAACACATCTTTCTGCTTTGTTCTTATTTTCCTGTTGATTTGGTTTTGTGATTGGTATTCGTATGAATGCTGGTGCCAGCAAAAGAAAGGGGAGGAATGAGGGTGGAACCAGCAGCTCACAGGGAGCAACTCCAATGATGTTCTGTATCAAATTCAAGTCCTTGTGGACTCAGAGGAGCTTATGAGCAGTACTTGTTAATTTTGCTGTTACAGCAGTTGCATGTGAGATGGTTGAGGCATGAGATAGTTTTTATTTTTTTTTCTTTCAATAGAAGAGTTTAGTACTTTCAGCATTGTTGCTTATAGCTTTCTCTGTTCCCTTCTGTTAAAGATTGACAGCAGCCTCTCTTCAGCAATGTTAGATCTCTTTTGGCCTGTGTTTGTTGCAGATAGACCTACTCTCTTGAGATTGATGTTACTCATGGATTCATTGCCTGTTCGAGTCTTTGCTTTCTGAGCATATTTCTTTCTTATTACTTTGGTTTTTTTTAATAGGTATAAAAGAAATATGATGATTTTTAAAAAATTTAAATACGTCTATTTCTTTGGTAGTGGTCTGATCTTGTGATCGAGGGTAACATAAAGAAGCTTTAAATGTTGCTTGTAGACTAGTCTAGTAACCATCTCCTATAAAGTGCTACTTTTTTGCCATCAGCTTTTCTTAAAGGCAGTGCAATGAACTTAAAGATAGGTTTTCCTATTCTGTAATTTACTCACGCTTGCCAGGAGAGAAATGTTAATGGAAAACTGCTCAGGATTCCTATGGGAAACTGTTAGGTGGTAAACTCAAGACATGGAACTTCAGGGATGTTTAACCTGTCAGATATTATGCAGCACTCTCTGCTTGCTGTATAAAAGCAAATGATACAGTGTTGAGTGTATGATGTCCAGCTTGGAGTTTGTTCCACAGTCTCCCACAGTAGTTCGCTCTTGTGGGGTACCTTTTTCACAGATTGCATGGGAGGTTTGGGATTTCTCTTGCTTTTGTGGGTTGTCTTCACAGAAACCTTATCTGTAAACCTATGTACTCTTGGCCTGTGTGAAGTAGTTGTGGCTGGAAATTGGGAGAGTGAAATCGTCTACTTACAAACCAGCAGCTTGGCTTGGATAGCAAAAGGCAATTCTATACACATTCAATTCCTTCCTTCTGTCTTCTTTTTACTTTTCCTTTCTTCTTGGGCTTGGAAGCTACTTCTGTCAGTATAGAATACCTTGTTTCTCAAACAGACTTAGAAATTTTTTCTTTATTTTTTTCCCTTAGGAAAATACTTTAAACACTGTTGATAATGTTAAGATTTCACTGTTTGGACCTCTAGTCTGTTTCCTTTCTCATGCTCAGGGTTTGCAACTAGCTGAAGTCTGTTGTCCTTAGTCTGTGTGTAGAAACTGAAATGAAGCAAGTAAAAATGAAGATTCAAACAGAGGAAAACAGTGCTGGCATACCTGTCTGTTAGGTTTAGAAAGGTGTTGCTGATTTATGCTAGGATGAGCATGGTAACAAAGATGAGATTTTTTTATCTTAATTAAGAAGACTTTGAACAATTTTTACATAATTTGTCTTGGTTTTATATATTGATATAAAGCAAATACTCTGAGTATAATTGGAAACTCTTTAGGGGCTTTTTCAGATTGCTTGTGTCCTTTGGGAAGACAAGAACCAGGCTTTAATTGACATGCCTACCTGATGGTACTCAAGTGTCTTTGCTGCCCATAGAGGATCTTTCCTCAGTGGATTAGAAATTACCTCTGTTGCTTTCCACTTTTGGACACAGTATTCTGAAAGCAGCAGTGGTATGTGAGTTGGCTCTTTCTTCTGCTCTGATATTTTGAACTTTTGGAAACATTGTTTACCTTTAGTAAAGGTAATGTTTTACATTACCCTATAAATAGTGATGTTTCTCTGGATTGTTTCTTCTGTTAGTCAGAATTTGTTTTTGTCCCTTTTGCTGTTGGCTTTTGTTCATCTGTTTCCTTGTGTTTTCTGTTTTGGGGAATTTATTGTCATGTTTTTGGCTCTCACATGCCACATATTTGGATTTCCTAGAAGATTAATCCTTTCTCCTTTGGGATACTGTATTCAAGCTTATACAAGGAAACACAAATATATCTTCAGTTCATGGTCATTGCTTTATATGTTTATTTTGTGCATGAAGTTGTAAATGGTTTTAACAAGGCAAGAATAGTGTTTTTTGATAGTGACTTGTAAAACACACAGAAGTGCAAGCAAACGTTGGTTCTGTGGCAAGGGTAAAACTCCAAAGCAAAAAACCTCCAAAACAAAAACCTGATTTGAAGCTGAACACTATCCAGTTCTTAAACAGATTCCCAGCACCAAGTAGTATTTATATTAAACTTCAGTAAATGTGGTGGTAAGTTGTTCCCATAACATCGTAAATACACTGTGTGAGTGGATGTTGGGGACTGTGGAGTATGTCATCAAGTAACAGCTTAATTTCTTTCTGTTTCAGATTAAGGGAAGTTTCAGAGAAGCTGAACAAATATAATTTAAACAGGTAAGGCATATCACATGCTGCTGTAAATCATTTAGGAAAGTACAATTTCTCTAACAGCAACAAGAAGCAGATGTTTGTACTGTAGATGATGGAGCCTTAGAAATCCTCAATGCTACTGATACTGATGCTTCAGATAACACAGTTCAGATAACACAGGAAGAAAATGTGAGGTTCTCAGTTATGATAAATGACATTATTAAAATCTTCATTACTAAATGACTTCTTAATGTGAGGTATAAACCCTATTGTTTATTGCTGATCACATTAAGTGAAAAATATAATGTTTTAAGATGTTTTTTCTGCATTTTATGTGCTGTGTGCTTCAATTAATGCATGTTTAGTCATTTTTGAAAGTTTTTCGATTGGTAACCACTACTGGACATTTTTCCTTCCATACACAACTTGATTTATTTTTTTTTTCAGATTTCAAAAGTTCTATAATGCTGTAAATTCTCACTTTTTATTTTCAGCCACCCGCCTTTGAATGTATTGGAACAGGCCACTATTAAACAGTGTGTGGTGGGACCAAATCATGCTGCATTTCTTCTGGAGGTAAATTGCTGAAATCTTCTCAGATAATAAACTTGAAACCATATAGTCAAAATTAGTTATTCTAACATTAAATTGATTAACAGTCTTCAGTAACTGAAGACTTGTGTTTTGATTTTTTTGGTAAACTTGACTTACATTTCAGTTTTGAACACTTGTTTTTCTTGTTCTAAATACAGGATGGTAGAGTCTGCAGGATTGGTTTTTCAGTTCAACCAGACAGATTGGAACTGGGTAAACCTGAGAATAGTGATGGGTAAGAAGTGCTTTCCTTCTAAGATACTTTTTGAATATGATAAGCAGCTTGGCTGCTTTTCTGGTTTTGTTTTTATTGGTTTATTTTCAAAGTAGATTTTGGAATGGTTACTTTGAGTAGAGACACAAGGTTATGGTGATGCAGCCAAACAGCCTAGCTTGACAAACTGGTGTAGGAAGAAATAGTACATGTGATTCTGATATGTGATTCTGAAAGAAGTGAGACAGGCTCTCTTTAACTTCAAGAAACAAACTACTCTAAAAATAATCCTTAAGAAAGAAGCTGTGTTGAACTGTTTAGCTTAATGTAGAATCCACTCTGAAAGTGGTCCCATCTGGCAAGGCTCACTTTCTAGACCTCTGTCCTCGGTCCAGGTAAGTTCCCCTTAACAGGACTAATTAACGGTTCTCACTTGAATTTAAAGTACTTAATATTGAAGTAGCATACTCAAGCTCAGGTTTGCCAATAGAACAGCTGCTGATTACAATTTGTACATAGACACTAATGGAAAACTTAGCACAGTGGCTAACTCAAATCCCTAATTAGCTTAATATGTATTTAAAACTGTGCTATTATGGATCACTGATGTACGTAAGGTCTTTTAGGCATGCTTTCCACTTTCTTTTTCTCTTAATATACAGTTAGAATAGTTTGGAATATTCCCCAAGGGTGTTGCTTAAGCTGGTATGTTACCAGACTAAGTCCCTGAGAATTTCAACCTGGGATTCCAGGTTTTGTTCTTAACCCATTTGGGATTGTTTTGTGACTGATTTACCATCTTTTACTTTCAGTTCAAAGTTGAGCAGTGGCTCAGGGGCAGGAAGGACATCCAGGCCAGGCAGGACTAGTGACTCCCCATGGTTTCTGTCTGGTTCTGAAACTCTGGGCAGACTGGCAGGCAACACCCTTGGGTAAGTTTTGATAGGATTGAGGCTGCAATCTGTTTGTTCCATATTTGAGTATATGTGTATACACATATATAAATTGTATGCAGTGTGTCTAAGGGAACGTATAATCACAGCAGTTGTGTAGGTAGGGTATAACAAAAAAATCCTTGATTGACTTGGTTAAAATAACAGACATTTAAGTGACCCTTCAGCACCTAGAGAGTTCTTCATATATGGGTGAAGAATAACTTAGTTTAGGCTGTGTTGTCTTCTTTTGAATGTTTTTTAGTTCCTTGATTTTTGAAAAACAGTCTTTTAGAGGGACACTATCAATTTAAACCATGATAGGCTAGAAGCATAAAGTGAAATGAGTGCATTTATGCAGGAAGAGCTTCTTGATATGCTCCGTTGTTTTATGCCTTCCACTCCCTTGCCCCAAGTCATGAGTGGTGTGTTGGTAGCTGGGGTCCCAAACATAGTAATTGAAAAGGAACATTTGGAAAAAGTTGTTTCTCAGAACCTTTAAAATTGTACTATATACAAAATGTATTGTACAGATCCAGATTTCTTGTCATTACCTTTAAAATTGGTGGTGTCCCTTTTTATAGAAAGGTAATTTTCATTCCATAATGACAGTAATCTCTTTGTTACGTGTTTTCTTAAGACATGTCTAACTATGCTGCTTCCTAAGGTTACTAACTGCAGTAAGGAGAACTGTGGTTTCTGCATGTGAATGATTTGTTAAGAGGAAGGAACTACATTTTTCCCATGAATTTCTAGAAAATTTGTTGGTTTTTTTATTACCAAATAAACTAATTTCATTTGTGCCTTAGTTGCATGAAGAATAACCCATAACATTCCCAAATTTTTTCTGAAATAATTACATATCTGAACCTAAAAATCCATGAAACGTTAAACTTTAAAGACAAACTAGTATTGTTGTGTTTAAGAACTTATTGTGGGATGTGTAACACATTTTTTTCCTCATTATTCTTAGCTAAGCATAATGTGTTAAAATTGTTTGAATCTTAGAGACCAATCCTGAAGTGTTGCTAATGTCTTCTCTTGAATGTCTCAGAACTGAGCAGTTGAAAGTCACTGTACTACTAGACTAGCAGTAGGCACTATAAACTAGTCTGTTAAATGGAGCGAATAATTATCTTAATAAATTGAATCTAAAACCATTCAAACTGTGAAGCCATTGGAGTAGATAACTGGATTTGGAACATTGCTAGCATGTTGCTGCACAGTGGAGAGATACAGTAGACTAATAGGTGAACAGAAATGAGATGAAAGATTTCTGTTCTATGTTAATATTTATTTTAGGTTTAGAGGGCTTTAATAGCAATGGCTGTGTCCTTATTCTCCTTAACAGGACCAGGTTAGGACACACAGGGAATATTTGAATTATTACACAAATAGAAATGGTTTTAACTGTTAGATGTCTAAATGATGCCATTGATAGCTTATAACTTAAAGCAGAAAATGCATCTGTAGTAAGTACTAATATCTTATACAGAACATTTTCTTTAACTCCACACCTCCCTGCAGAGGGTTGAATTGAGAGTTGCTCTGTAGGTAGAATTTGACTTCCGCTCAGCCCTATTCTTTTCCTCTCAACCACCTTCCCACCTTTACAACAGTTTAAGTGGTTAATTTTATTTAAAATGTCACATTCTTTGGGGTTTTTTTTTCCCTGTTTTTTTCCTGGTTTCAGTAGTATCTTTTTTTTTTTTTTTTAATTCTCTTTCTAACTCATGAGACAAGACTTTTCCTAAAGACATAATTGAAGTGCTTTTTGTCTTGTCATTGTGTGCTAGTTAGAATTCTGAAAATACAGATGTGTCTGGCAGGGCCTTGTCTTAAGCAGACACTCGAGTTACTTTGTGGTTGCAGGGTCTTGTCAGGAGGAAAAAGAAAACCCAGTTAAAAAGATGCTAGTAATCAACTGAAGGCACACAATGCAAGACAAGTATTCTTACTTAATTAGCTTATAATAGGTGCATATGATAGACTTTTAATGTAAATTTATTAGATACTGTTTCTGAGAACATAGAACAGAGAATATCTTTCTTTTAGTGTCTGATTTTAATTGTTTTTCTTGAAAGGCATTTAAGACTTGAAGTGGTTGATAGCAGGAAGTTTCTGCTTATACAGATTATTAAGTAGCAGTAATACCATATCCAATATCCTTTAAGGTGTATTACAAGATAAAGCTTAGTTAACCTCGAAGAACAAGCTAGAATCTCTTGTCATGGCAGCAGATTATCTTGTCTTAAATTCAGAGCAGATTCAGTTGACACGGGTCTGTGGTGGTAATTATTAGTGGATAGTTGTAATGATGGTGAGATGTCTATTTTTATAAATCACTGCATTTTTTTGCTTTATTTTGATGCTGGTTCATAGAAACGAAGAAACCATTCAGTCAGTTCAGGCATGTTTTTGCAATGTGTACAGTTGATGTTGATTTCTGCAATAGGAATAGGTAAAAAGTAGAGTATCTCTTGAAAACTGTACCTGAGGATCAGAGAACACTTACATTATCTAGTGTAAGATTTGTTTTTGCAGTAGAGAAGATTACTTGATTTTTCCAGTGTAATCTTAATCAATTTCTTAATGTAGATGAAATTTCTCAATCTTTAGAAGATCCACCTAAGTATAGTCATTTTCTGTCAGGGCACTGACAGTGACGTTGGTGCATGTGTGCTTTTACAGCAGGAAATTGACAGATGAGTGTTACATGTTAGCTGCTGCTACTTCTTTTAGAAAATCTGGGAATGAATTGGTCCTTTTATGTGTTTATATATGTATACATCCACACAGCTATATGAGTAAGAAAGAGTGCAAGTTCCAATTGGAGTCCTGCTTTTTTTTTATTTCTTCTGCATATTTCAGAACTTTATCAGTTTCCTGGTTCTTGTTCTTTCTAGTTTTGAGTTACTTTTATAGTGTTTGTCTGTGAAGTCAAGCTGAAGTGTTTTTCAGAGACTGTTCATAAGTTATTAATATTAAAACTAAAGATTCTTGAAGTAGTCCCCAAAGTATGCTGCTGTATTAAAAAAATAAATAATCTAAATCTTCTAGAAGTCGCTGGAGTTCAGGGGTTGGTGGAAGTGGAGGAGGATCTTCTGGTAGATCATCTGCTGGAGCTCGAGACTCTCGAAGGCAGACCAGAGTTATACGCACAGGACGTGATAGAGGATCTGGACTGCTGGGGAGTCAACCACAGCCAGTGATTCCAGCATCAGTCATTCCAGAGGAACTAATTTCACAGGTATGTGAACTGGAAACTGCTTGTTGCCAAAAACTTGGAGAGCTTCTCATACCAGAATGTGTTGTAGTAGTGCCTATTCTCCAAGGACTAATGGCATGCAATTGAAGAAATTAGCTTTCCTTAGCTGACTTGGTTTTATTCTTAAATACGTAATGGAAGTGATAGACTTTTGAATTCTAGAATTTTCATTTCCCATATGTCCCCCAAGACAAGATATATGCTTAATGTAGATGAGGAAGGCCATGTTTGGTTGCAGAGGGGAGATTTAGTGAGAAAATCAAATATTTGAGAATAGTGTCAAATGTTAAGTTTCTTGAAGGAGTGTAACGAAGAAGGGGAGATAAATTTTTTTTTTTTTTATGTGTTTGATTGAAGGAATGATCCATTTCAGATGTAAATGAAAGACAAAATTTATTCTCTTTAAAATACTGATAATTTTTCTTCATGGACAGCTTAATTTTTTTATAAATGTGACCTCTATGAATGTTGGGTATAAATTGCTCTGCTTTTGTCTTTTAATGCACTAAAGTCTAAAGAAGCTGTTAAGTCTTTCAAAACATCCATATTTGAAAAAAAGAATACATTGAAAATATGTGACCTATTCAAACTAGCTTAGAACTAGTTGCTGGTCAACATTGGAACTACAGATGTTAGTTGCTAGGCCAAAGATAGTCTGTGTTGTTTCCATTGCTTAATATTTAGCCTTCTTTTTCTTTCTTTCATTTTTTAAACAGTGTACTTTGTTTACCTTTAAAACAGAAGGTGTCTAAAACATTTTTGAGGTAACTTTAAGGCAGAGCAGTGGGAAAGATCTTCAGTGGGAAAGATCTTCATAGATCATCTGTAGATTCTAGGAGGTCTCAAAAATCTGTAAACTTCTGGCGTAGAATGTTACAACAAAAACCAAAAAATGCATGCTATTAGAATATTCCTTTCTCTTTTTTTTTTTTGGCTTGCCAACAGACCATTTTACTTGGTGCCTTATTTTTATTCTGTTGTGAAAATACTTGGTACTTGTTTCTTGTGTTTTTTTGTTTATGATCTTTCAAAACTCTCATCATCTCTGACATTCAGTAGAGGCTAATCTGGAAAAACAAAGTACTCTGAGTCCTAGGCTTAGTGGAATAAATCAGAGTTCCTGTTTTTTTTCATTGCATCTGATGTTTGGAAGGTTTTATCTGCATTTGCACTTTGTTAATTAAAACTTCAATGTTGCAGAAACTGCTGATGATAAGCCTTTAGAAACAGAATGACAAGTAAAATAGAGTCATTAAGGTGGTTTTGTTTGAAGAGCAGTGGAAAGAGAAACCAGTGTAAAAGACAGGGATTGAGGTGTAGTTTTGGCACAGTAATTGATTGCAAACTCTGATGATTCTAAGTTTAAACACTTCTTATAGAAAGATACAGAACACTGTCAAAACCAGATTTTGCTTATTATTTAATGACAGCATTAAATATTCCAAGAAGTAGATTCTAATATTCCATTAGGAAATTTAGTGCTAAATCTGGAGTTCAGTGGCCTAACTGGAACTGATAGAAGGCTGAATATTAAGTACAGGATACTGTGAAAAACTGATATGAGTCTGTGTCTGTATGTACTGTTACTGACTTCTGATTCTTACTAGACTTCTTCTAGAATTAAGCATTTTCTTATGAATAGTGATTGGTGAGCTGAGAATGACCAATAACCAATTCACTCTGCTCTTATAGGCACAAGTTGTTTTACAAGGGAAGTCCAGAAGTATTATTATTCGAGAACTCCAACGAACAAATCTTGATGTAAACCTTGCTGTAAATAATTTGTTGAGTCGTGATGATGAAGATGGAGATGATGGGGATGACACAGCAAGTGAATCATATCTTCCTGGAGGTTTGTATCTTGCAACTTTGGATAAAAAAATGCCAGTGTGTTCTTATTTTTCTGTATTTAAGTACTGACAGCGAGCTCTGTGCTGTGCAAGTTGCACAGTGAAGACAATTCTTGCTTATAGGAACAAAGTCTAAAGATGTGCAAAACAAAAGATGGACTGGGATGTCTTGAGAGATTGGGATAGCCACTGAAGAATAACTGTTGATACTGTTTGTGGGGGGCATTGAAGTTTAGGATCTCAGGCTTTGTAACACTAGCATTACTTTCATCTATTTTGCTGCTCAATGAGATGCTGAGACTGCTGTGTGGCTCATTCATAAAAGCTAATTCTAAAACTTTCTAGTGACTTGCATGTTTTTTACTACTAACATATGTTCTTAATATTTATACAAGTTTTTAGAGCAAAAGTTACATGTTTTTTTAAAATCAAAAAGCCTTAATAGAGGGAAAAACAGTTTACAAGTGATTACAGTTAGACTGAGAATTTATTCTTCATCTCAAGTTCCCCTTATAAACGCTGTTCTGGCTATAATGGCAAAATCCTGTAATATAAGCACAGCTATTTTTGAAATACTGTCTGTCCCATAAAATTGCTTTTTATAAACGACTTTGAATCTTCTTTTGCATTGGCTAAGTAATTTTGGCAATCTTTTCTTGCTGAGTGAACAGATTTGAAAATATAGCAGCCAAATCCAGTGTTGCGTTAGTTGCACTGCACGAAAAGAACACGTCTGAGCTCTGACTCCATAGCTTTTCTTCTGTGTAAAAATGATGTTTTGATATTTTTCTAATAAATGGTTGTTTTGTTTTGGTTTTTTTTTCTGCTCATCTGGTTCACCAGGAAGGTTCATGGGCTTCGTCCATCTCTATCTTGTCAGTCATGTGATTAGAGAATGGGTTTTTTTAATTTCTGCAACAAAAGCCTTGCATTTCATTTTGCTTCTTCTAGTTTTAGTTGCATTTGTCAAGCATCTTTATTTGTTGTAGAATGAAGAATCTTTTGGTGAAAGGGGTAAAAAAAATCTTTAATCTCACTCTTTTTTAGTGATCAGCTTAATAGCATTAGACAGATGCAGTGGAGGAAATAAATTCTCCTAAGTTTCCACATGTTCAATGCACTTCTCAGTCTTAAGCATACGCAAATGCATTCCTCCAGAACTGGCCTTCAGAAGATAAATCACAGTTAGGAACTTCTACTGTAAATTACTGTTTTTGACTGTATTAACCAGCCTTCTACAGTATTAACTGTTCTCTGAGTACCTCTTGTGATCCTAAGGATCAATTAATAGGGATCATCTGATAGCCTGTGACTGGTAACATTTATTTGAAGATGCCTCCACTACAGTCTGTGAGTCTTATCTATTTGAGGTGGGTTAAAGTATATGCAGAGTTTCACTGTCCTCACCGTGTGTCCAGAAAAAAATTTTCACCTTGACTTAATTTTTAAGTCTTCTTCCCTGTTCAGAGTAAATTTCCTGTAGGTATTACAATGTCCTGAAATTGGGTTTTTCCCCTGATTTACCCCACAGAGAAATGGAGCTAATTTTTTCCCAGTGTTTATGGGAAAAGACACGGAAATGATGACTGAAATGACACTTGACCTGTCTTAACACCAGTCTTCAAAGATGTAATTTCTGATTTGTAGAATGTGCATACCTCTCTGTCCTAAGTTTTATGGGTGAAAATCAGTTTGTTGCACAGAAATGAATTCATTTGGTATCTGAAACTGATCAGAAATCTAGCTGAACACTAGGCAGTGCTGTCATGACTCTACTGTTAAAACATTGAATAGTAAAAATTACTAGCTTTGCTTTTGTCACATGCCCATGCAAGCTAGTTTTCAGGGAAGCCAAATGGCCAGAAGAAGTTGCCTATAGCTCTTTTAAAAAGTATTTTGCTCTAGAAACTTTGCAGTCTTCTTGCTTTCACTTGTCATCTAACATCTGGATGGCCCTTGGGAACTATAACATCGTCAGAGAAAACTCTGGATAACTGATAAATGCTGTATGCATTAAATTGTTAGGCTTTTTTATTGTTCTGAAAGATAAAGAACCTTTTTAAAAATTATGTTAAATTATGCTTTAAAGCTTTCTGATTTTCATTTCAAGCAAAAAATAAGCAAGTGACAAGACAGAATTTGCCTCTGGACTTTTGAGGCTCTTGCATTTCAATTAAAAGCATATGTTAATTTTGTCTTTCTGCCTTCTGCATGTCTGATGCTTTGTGACCCTTAAATTTAGGGGTTACCTCTCTCAGCTTTCCAAGATAGAAAAACTCTTTTTAAAGCATTTTACATGTGATTTAAAAAATAATAATAAAATTGTTAATAAGCTGAGATACTTTCCAAGTACTGTGAAATTATTAAATTCTTGTTTAATGGATCATAATTTCTTAATATATCAGTTGTGATGATTTCAGTTAGTATTGTAAATGTTATGCATCTGTGTTTTTTTGAGGTAGCAAAAAACGTTTCAATCCTTCCTGAATTCTTCAGAATGTCTTAAGTGAAGAGCAGAATGTTACTTTTCTGTACAGATTGCTATCAACGAGTGTCTCTTAAATATTTATTTTTGGATGCCAGTGTACTTTGATTTTTGGCTTCTCTAATTTAGTCCTGCTTCTTTTGTTTTATGATATTTAGCAGAGAGGACTGTGGGTTCATTTGTTTCATAACAAATACATTAGGAGAATAATCAAGGTAAAAATATGTAGAACAAGATCATTTAGCATAGGAAAGACTCGACAGCTTCTATGGAGCTCGTATCAAGTTGTATTAGAGGGTTCTTGGGGATTTCATGTTCTGTTAATATTCTGAATAGAGATGCTGTAGATGTTAAAATGTTATGTTGTTTGTGTAGTTCAGAGGAGTGCATATTTGCTCAGTAACTTCTGCATGGTACAGTGGGTTCTTGCTAGTGGGACTTGTGAAATGTGGGTTTGACAACATCCAGGCTGCTTTGCAGAAAAGAGAGATGGGCTGGTATCACAGCAGGATTTACTGTGCTGGCTTCCAGTGAGGGGAGATGGGAGCTGCAGGGTAGTGTAGGATCAGCTCAGTGGTTTGCCTTTGGGGAAAACAATGGGCTTAGGCGGGGAGTTTGTAGTTTTGTTGTTGTGGTTTGGTTTTCTTTGTTTTTGGGTTGTTTTTTATTCTCAGTTTTTGTGAACTTCAAGTTGGGTAATATTTTGAATAAATACTATCTTATCAAGAATGAATTCTGGAATTCTGTTTTAGTCTAGTTTCCTAGGAAACCAAAACAAATGTTTCTCTCTCTTCACTGTCACAGTTTTGCCAATTTAATCCAAACTTGAAAGAGGAGGAGGTACTGAACACATTGAATACTTGAATATTTCATATAAGTGTGCAGCTGAGAAGAGGGGAACTTATGATTGCCCCCTTAAGGGAAAAGGTCTAAAGTGAGCTCTACTTGAGATCAGAGTTGATCTAAGCAATGCCTTCAGTTCATGAATGCGGTGATAATGCTGTTTGAATTGCTGCTTATGTGCATATTGAAAACTAGGGGGTTTTACTGATTTTTTTTTTGGTGTGGGTATTTTTTTGTTTCGTTTTTTCCTTTGAACTGGATATCCTTTTCCTTCCAATTTTCTATGATACTTAGCAGTGAATCATAGATATTTTCTTAGGAAAATTGGTTCATCAGAAGTATCTCCTACATGTGAAGGGAGCAGTCTGATTCTGGTCTAACACAGCGTACGAGATGAATGATATATTCCCATGGGATTTGTCTGAAGAATAGGAAAATAAAGACATAGAGAATGGGGTTTTTTTTGTGTGGTGGTTTGGTTTTTTTTCAATTTTGTTTTGTTTTGTTTTTTTAAACTCTGGATTCTTAAACTGGATGTAGCCTTGCAGTATCTGTGTTTTCACAGCGCTAAAAAAATTCCAGTGATGTTTGAAGGGGAGTGGATTTGGCTCCTATCCCTACTGGTTTTAGCACCTTTCTTTGCTGATATAGAAAATGGAAGAAGGGGGATCTCTTTCAGAAATACTGGAAGAAAATTAAAATCTGATTTGAAGCTGAAATAAGAGGGTAAGAAAAGGCTTCATTTCGTTACTCATCTTAATGCGTATTTAGCCCAAACCCACATAGTTTTGGTTCTTACGTCTGATAGCTTGAATTTTTACCTCTTTTTTTGGAAACACAGCTAAACTCTAGATGCCTGACCTGGTGGAAGGTGTGTGTGTGTGTGTCACAAGTTAGTGCGTGTTTTCTGTTGAGAGGGTTTCTCACGTAGCTTACCTTAAAAAAATTGAGTTGTGTCCATTTTGAATGAGGGTGGAAAGTTCTTTTCTGTACTGGGCAATTTGGTTCCTAGAAAGAGATCAGAGTTCTTTTTAGTTCTTTTCCTGGACACTGACCAAAAGATATCAGAAGTAGTTGCTAGACTATGAGGGGTTTGGAGCTTACCTAGGAAAAGATGGTTGTGGGAGGAGGGAGCAGTATGTCAATATTGGGATATACAACAGAATCTCATCTGTGTTGCCAGCTCTGAAGGTCTGTTAACTTATGAGTTGACACTGAAGGTGAGGTGTACTGCAGATTTATTGTTGTGAAAAGCCAGTAGCAGGCGGGCTAAGGGTACTCTGAGTGATCTGAATTGTTTTAGATAGAGCCTGTTTGCCAAATGCAAATTTTCTTTCTAAGATTTCCAAGCAGTCTGTCATGGATGACTTCCTAAAGTGTACTGTGTGAACTGTGGAGTCCCAAATGGTGTTCTTTTAGAAGCACAGCTTGCACTTGAGTGGATTACTACTTAATTAATGCAAAAAGCATTTATGTAGGTCTTGCCTTGAATCCACTATACTCACTGGTTTACAGTGCTGTTTTTCTGTGGACAGTCAGTGGTATGCATTGATGAGAGTAGATGAGAATTTAGAAATACAAGGAAGAATATTCTGATGTGCAGGGATGTGAAAGTCTTAAATGAATTAATACCAGCTCTAAGAGCAGACTTCTGGCTCCTTTTCAGTTTTTGGGTACCCTCTACTTTGTCTTCATTTCATTCCAGACACTGAGAAAAAGACCTAAAATAATCAGATTCTGCTGTTAAGAATGCTTGTTTTCTTCCCACTTTTTTGTTTTATGCCTATGAGATAGAGGCTGAGAACTGGATGTGCAGAAATTCTGTGTGCTCCTTCAGAATTTCCTGAAGTCTGTGTATAGCCTCACATGAGCTTCACAGGTGGTTTAAGCAGATGAGGTTGTCCTGCTGCCAGAAGGCAATATCCTGCCATTGCCTTGCATGGGAGTGAGATTTTTGGGCCTGTTTGGGCTAGTGAAATGTAATGTGGGGAGCCTGATTTTTTTTCTTTTTTTTTTTTAAAGTCAGATTTGCTTGAAGGTTTGGGAAGGGCAGAGCTATTTCCTTTGGCAACAAGCAGTAGGGACTGGTCAGCTGTGCAGCATGTGGTGAAGCTCCACCTTTGAGGCTCTGATTACTCCATTAAGTCAATTTGAAGATCCGTTCCCACCTTACTTCTATACCCAGTGAACTTCTGTTTCAAGCCAGGTGAATGCACTAGTTGTAGATTTAAAAATCTCCCCTTGTCCCAGGGAGGTGCCTGCCACAGGGATAAAGGTGGGAAGTAGGACTACTCTTCTGTAGCAAGATGGTGGTCTTGTTTAATGTCTTGACAGTCCATATTGATGGCCTTCAATAAGTCACATGAATTTCCAGTAGCTCCTTTTGTGTGTGGATAGAAGCTTTAGTTTAGTTAATGGAACGAGATTGTTTTGTATTTTAGTGATGATCATTACTTCAGGGAAACTCAAGTTTTCTAATATGGAAGCTGGGGCAGTCACAGTATTTAATTTAAGTTCAACCTTTTGGTTTGGTTGGATCTTTTTTTTAAACTGCATAGTATTTTAAAACATTGTGCTTTTTCCAGAAAACTGTTGTTGTTCATGTAGCTACCATTTAAAGCTTTGTATTGAGAGCTGCAAGTTGCTAGCTTGTGGATTAAATAAATATGTCATTCCCTGAAAGAAGCATTCCATGGAGAAAGGTGCAGTCTTTGGCATCAAAGACGTGGCTGAGCGAAGGCCGCCCTTCTCCGTCAGCTCTGTCCTCCCTTCATTCTAGGTCATCTTGGGAACTTTGCATCACGTGCATGAGTGTGTGTGCACATGTGCGTATATGTCTCTATCTTATTTTAGTGCTTTGTTCTTTGAAGTGACAGTCAAAAGTTTGAATTTCTGGGATACAGAACAATATGTTTTGGCAAAGTCTTGTTTGGGAAATGTGGTTAGGTGTGTGACAGAGCAGTTCTTGCAGGGAAGCTGGTTTTGTTCACTAGTTCGCCAAGCTTGATTGTAAATGTGGTTACATAGGAGGCACATGAGTTTGCACTGGTGAATCTGAAGAGCAGAAATTCAATTAATAGATAGGATTTTTTTGTTTTTATATTTATTTAGTTGATGGTCTCTCTAGCTGATGTTTTAAGTAGCTGATTATTCACTTAAGACCCTTGTCTCCTCTTATAGAGGATCTTATGTCTCTTCTGGATGCTGACATACATTCTGCTCACCCAAGTGTCATTATTGATGCTGATGCTATGTTTTCAGAAGATATTAGTTACTTTGGTTATCCATCCTTTCGGCGCTCATCACTTTCCAGGCTAGGCTCATCCAGAGGTAATTTTGCACCTTTTTTCTTTGTAATAAGTAGTTTGCTGTGGAAAAAGCTAGTGATAGTACACACTCGTGGTTTAGATACTGATTTAATGTGAAAGTAGACTGTGATATGTTGTCAAATATAGAGTAGACAAGTAGACTGCTGCTCATCAAAATTATTAATGAATTCTGACTATTAGCAGGTAAGTTCTGCAAGAAAGTTGGTAGTCATATATTTTAAATATAATTGTTGATCACTGTTGTTGCAAGGTGTTATAAAATTATTGCATGTTAAGTTTATTTTAAACTGTAGTGTATATACCTACTAATACATAGATTGCATTACAAATATGTAATTTGGCTCAAAAATTAGTAATAATCGATGACATGCAGCATTCTTAATACTTTCTTTTTTTGTTTTCCTTCTTCTTCTTCTTTCTTTCTTTTGGGTTGCTCTTTGTACACCGTTCTTCACATTTCCTTAGTTGTTCCATGACAGAAGTTACCTTTATGGAATGAGGAACTTTTGATAATAAGGAGGGAGAAAAAGAAAAAAATCTAAATTTTACTTTTGGAAGCATTTTTATAGTTGGATAAGGAGAACTATTGGCAGGTGATAAAAAAAGCCCCTTGAACAGTGTTAGGGCATTTTTTCTTTTAAGCATTTTACACTTGAAAGATTTATAACAGACCATGCAGCAATTTCTTATCTTTTTGAGGCTGTTGCCACAAATACCTAGAGTATTTCCAAACTCTTAATCCAACCTCTGGTGTGATTGTTCATTTAGTACAGTTTTGTTTCCTTTCATGAGCATGTTTTAATATATTAATTGCTGAACATGTAAGTTCTTGTTACAAAATTACTACTCAGGGGTCAGTGTGATGTTTGCTAGAAAGTAAGTACAGTACTTATATGAAATTCATCTGTAAGACAGGCTGTCGTGTATGGCTTATGTAAAAACTTTCCCATTTGTCTAATACAGCAAAAGACCCAAGACTTGGCGTAATCCATTGAAACTGATATAATAATGCAGTCATCTCGTATATGTAATTCCAGTTCATTTTTGTGAGCATAAGTGAGGTACTTCGTAGGTTAAATGCATTTATGTGCACGTGCAAATATTCAGCATCTGACATAACTCCTAAATTCCTCCTTTTTTTCCCTTTTCTAAGGTTATTATATATAAGAGGTTATTCTTTATAAGACGTTACCACAAATTTTATAGTCCTTATTTTCCATGCATAGTTGACTTGTGGAAAGCTAGTTTGATTACCTGATTTAAAAAATTTTTCTGCATGAGCGAACTGCAGAGTACTGGCTTTAGACAGTTATAGACCAGTTGGAGGGGAAATATTTTGGTAAGGAACATTTTCCTGTGAGGATCCTTTTAAAAACTTGTCTGACTCTTGAAAAGTTTTCATTTGATCTACTCAAAGCAGATACACTTCAGTTTATTAAATCCAGTCCCATAGAACATTGCTTTAAACAAAGGGGTCTGGATTATCAAACATATATGGGAGCTTTTTTTAATGCTTGCTTTCTTTAACTTTTTCAAATTACTGTTTTTCTGGGAAAGTTGCTGTGAAACTCTCTAATAAATACTCTTTTTTGGTTTGCATAAAGCTGTCTGACAGACTGTAGAGACTTAAGATTCTTTTATTTTTGTAACTACATTGATAAAACTACAAAACTGCATATTGTACTAGAAAACTTAAAATAGAAATGTTAAATATATTTGGCCTCCTGTGATGTAAGTGAAATTTCTCTAGCATTTTTTCATAGTGCACAAAACTAAGCCTTTATTTCTAGCTTATTTTATGTTTAATAATTCTAAAGTGCATATTCTTGAAAGAGTTAATATATTGAATGTTGCATGTCAGGACTATATTTTTAATCTGTGTGAGTAGATTAACTGCTGTTAGTTGCATCCTGAAGGGTCTTTACTAGAGAGTGGCTTACTTTTATCCCACTGGTGTGACCCAATTGCATACCAGTTCTCCTTCTTCCCTTAGAGAGAGACTCTGAGCTGTTGCGTGAACGTGAGTCCGTTTTACGTTTGCGTGAACGAAGGTGGCTTGATGGAGCCTCATTTGATAATGAAAGAGGCTCAACAAGTAAGGAAGGGGAACCAAACCTGGACAAGAAGAATACACCTGTTCAAAGTCCTGTTTCTTTAGGAGAAGACTTGCAGTGGTGGCCAGATAAGGTATGGAATTTTTTTAATCTTATTATTTGCATGCTATGCCATAGATCTGGGGTTTTTTTCTGAATAAATACCATGAGTTGCATTTTCGACTATCAGGTCTTAGTTTTGTGAGATAATAAAGCATATTCCTTATTATGCACTTAGCTAAATTGCATATAATTAATGACACTCTTATAGCTGCACTTCTGTTAGTAATGTTTTAATTTTCTTCTTCATTTTCAAGATACTGCTATAGATTATAAGGCTTGGGGTTTTTCTTTCTTTTATTTACTTGGGTGCTCAAAGCATTTAATTTGCAGTAGGAAACTTATTAAACAATCTAAACTATGCTTCATCAAGGAATCATTTTTTGATAAGCATTATTATTCCTAGAGATACTTTCAGTTTGAGTGGATTGGGCTTTTAAACTACAGTGGTAAAAATTTGCATTTATTTGCAGTTGTGTTTTGAGTCGATCAGTAACTTGGTTGCTCCTTCAAAATCCTTTTGGCTTTGATTAGCTGCTTTTTGTTTGTCGCCTTAATTCCATTTTCAAGGCAAGAAGTAATTGCCGCAGGAGATAAAAGTAGTAGGAACACCAGCTGTATGTTGGTATCTTTGGTCATTGTCTCTATGGATTACCTAGATGTTTGGGGAGATGGGTTTTTAAAAACCCAAATAAAATAAAACTCAAACCAACCAACTAAATTGAAAAGCTTCCTAAGAATGGAAGTGATCGTCTATGTTTAGTAGACCAAATTTTATTGACTTGGTCTAGTGTTCCTATTTCTGTGTGTCGACGGGATCTGTGAGGTTACTTTTTTGATCTGTCACACTTTCTTTTTGTGTGTCTGTGTTCATTTCAGACTAAATCTGGATAGAAAGCTTAAAAACAGAGGTGAATATAGAGGCTTATTTCTGCTAATAGCCGCATGACTTTAGATGCTATTGTCTTCTTTTGGGCATTCAAACTGAGAAATTAGGAGACCTAAAAAGAATGTTTGTCTAGTAGTTGCTCTCTACCAGTTCTTTCATGTCTAAAGTGTTTTTTCCTTTGTTTTGGGTTTGTTGTTGCTTTCATTTTGTTTTGTTTTTCCTCATCTAGTAACATTGAACTTTTCTGTCAGTAAAAGTTGGCAGCTTTTGTCCCACTAGATTAGAATGAGAAAATGTAGCTTGGGTAGAGAGACATTTCAGGAATTTAACATCAAAGAATAAATGTAGTTTAGATTTGGAATACTGACTCATCATCTGTGTTTTGGTAACATTACTATGGCTATTATTACTGGTGTGGGGTTTTTTTGTTTGTTTTGCTGTAATATCTAACTATATGCTTGTGCATCTTATATGTACTGAACTGCTTCCCACTTACCTGTTTGCATATGCACTCATATAAACCCCAGCTTCTGGGCTTCCAGTTAAATGAAAGTGTTTTACTGGAAAGGCCTTCCATTTTTATTCAAAAGTAGTTAAACTTTCTATCATTTCCTCCAGCTGGACATTCATAAGAAATGGTTCTGTGTCTTTCCTGCTCTAAATCCGGTATGAATTTTTTTTGGTAGTATTTTCCAACAGAAATTCTTCAAGGTAAAAATCCTGAGGGAGATAGCAGAGGTCAGTTCAGATGTTTCTTCCCTTTTGGAAAATAGGAAGGAGGTCTTGAAAGGTTAATGGAAAAGAAAGTAAGCCAGGGGGCAAGTTAAAGCACACAATAAATCACTAGAAAAGAACCAGTCATGACTGCAAGTATTTTCCTTCTTTTTTTCCTTATTTTGACCTTTAGCATTTGGGACAGAACTCTGTAGAAGGCAGTCATGAGGGTGGTTAACTTTTGTTTGTGGGAGGTGAAGTACCAACTTGATAGGCATAGGTGAAACTTTTGGAAAGCTGATAGTGTTCCCAAATGCATCAGTTTCACCAACAATCTGAGACTGACGGTGTGTAGACATGTTGCTCAGGTACTAAGTTTTCTCCACCAAATAAATGTCATCAACTGGTCAGGAGTCCAAATCAATGAGTGCATTCTTCTGATATTTCAAATCTTTTTATACTGTAGTACTATCAATTTACACTTGTACTGTATCATTGTGCCATGTGTATCAGAGCCATGTGTATCTGTAGTGTAGTGATGGCAAGTACGGCTGGTTTTCCCCTGCTTGACTGTAATTCAGGTGCAAACCAAGCATTTAATTTTTTCAAGTAGGTTATGTTCTGCTTAGCTACTGAGATACTAAGCTTTTGTCAGTAGTCAGCATCATCCTCAAGTGTGTTAATTTTTCTGGTCTGAAATCAGAATTTGTAGTTGAACACCAGTCTCAGGTTTACAGAAACAGAGCTGTTGTGTTGTTTGTGCATCTTTGGGCAGTTGGTTGAATGGCCCTCGGGTGAATGTAGCATTGATCCTGAAGCACTTAAGTCACAAATGCTAATATTTTGACAGAGGGGAGAGAAAAAAATTGACTGGCAGGTCCCTCTAATATTCAGCTTTTGGTATAACGCTGCTTGTTTTTAAAAGATATGTTAGCAGGATGAAAAGTCAAAATGAGAGTGTCTTGGAGCAAAAATTAATTGCTTTGCATACTTAACTCTGAGGCATTAGGCCAGCTAACTTCTGAAGATTCATCTATGTTAATGAAGTAGAGATGCATCTCATTAGACTACAGTAGGTTCTGATGAGAGTTCTTTCTCAGAATATGCAATGTTTATGCCATGGCACGTATTAATAATCATGATGTGGATTAGTATTTGTGTTAATTCTGTGCTGTGTGGGTAGATGCCCTCCAGAACAAAATAGTTCTCTAATGATTTAACTAGCTCTAGAGACTCTTGTCAGGGTATAGAAGAAAATTGCTTGTGATTGCATCTGTCCTTTCCTCCTGCTGCTTTTCACTTTCTCAGAATACTGGTGAGCATTTGGTAAGAGCTGTACTGAATGAATCCTGTGTCACTCAAGGACACACACCTTTTGGAATGCACACTTCTGGGCATGAAAACAGTAAAAAAATAGTGTAAATCCAGACTTATGAAACTAAAAATGTTTCCACTTCTAAACTTCTGTGTCGAAAAGTCTCCTAATATAAAGGATAGATAAATGTACTGGATAGTGGGACTTTTTAAATGGCTGACTGAGTTCAGTTTCCCCTCAGATGGCTGAAGTACTTAAATGTGGTGTATTGTAATCTGAGAGTCAGTTAAAGATACTCATCTGGGAGATAACCACTGCAGAGAAGACTAGATATCATGTACCTCTCTTTCAGATCTGTAACTGTAAAAGACAGAATTGGATTTTATATTAGTTTAAGTAGAGGGGTTTTATTCATTTTTTTTTGTGAATCTGTAAGTGGAAGAAAAAATGGAATTATTAATAGTAAGGAACTTCAGAAAGAACATGTTTGTCCTATGGCTGCATTTGCTGAGGAGCAATGAAACATTTACAAATGTTTCTCAGTAAACAGAATTCAGTGTTTTGTGAAATCACTCAAATTCTCTGTAGTTTAAGATCCATGTCAATGCAAGAGGGAACAGGAATTTGCAAAAGAGAGCTTGTAACATTGCATAGTTGCAGCAACATTGATACAAAACCCAATATAAGAGGGAGGAAATCAGACCTGTGAGGTCGGTGTAGGTACAGGATGAAGCAAATGAAGATGCTGTGTAAGTAGTAGAAGGATACCAGATGAGTTTTGATAAAATGTTAAAAAGGAAAAAAAGGGTAAGAGGAATAACCAATAATTAGAAATTTCATGTCAGGTTATGATGATGCATTATTAGGACACAGCATACTGATTTTTTAAAACTTGGCATTGTTTGCTGTTACTTACTTTCAGAAGTGAAAGATAAGAATTGTTTAACTGATGAAACGGTGAATTTGATAATTTATTTCTTGTGTAGCTTGGAAGATACCTTCATGACTACACTTTGCAATGGAATAGTGGACTTACGTTGCTTTTTTGTTAATTTCAAATAGCCAGAATTTCAAGCAGAAACTTTTTTCAGTATCACAAGTCAAGAGATCTTCTCATTGCTAATTTTATGAGCAGTGTTGCATTCTTAAAGCACTTTGTAAGCTCTTAATACACTGTCCAGGTTGATTGCCATGTATATGCTATTGCTAAAGTTCGGGGAAATAATATCTTTCTTTCTTTCTTCCCTCACTTCATTAGAAACAGTGATGTTTTGTGGGGGAGGAGGGGCATGCTGATCTTCAGACAATTTGGATATATCTTTATTTTCAGGTTCAACATTCATGGGTACTCTGAAAAAAAAACAATTCCAAGTTAATTTTTTTTATTTATATGTTTTTGTAGATGGATTTATAATATCATTGTCTTAGACTTTGTATTTCTGTGTTTGTAGGATGGAACAAAGTTTATTTCTATAGGAGCTCTATATTCTGAGCTTGTGGCTGTTAGCAGTAAAGGAGAACTCTATCAGTGGAAATGGAGTGAATCAGAGCCTTACAGAAATGCACAGGTACTGTATAGCTTTAAATACTCCTTTTCAGAATTACTTATATGCTTGTATATCTAAAATACTTTTTTGTTTCTAAAGAATCCTTCACTACATCATCCACGAGCCATGTTCTTGGGGTTAACCAATGAAAAGATTGTGCTCCTTTCTGCAAATAGTATTAGAGCAACTGTTGCTACGGAAAATAACAAGGTATGAAATGTTTGCTGGTTGCTGAATTTGACAAAGCTGGGTTTTTTCAATTCCTTGCAGTATATTATAGAGAAGTTGTTTCTTCAGCTTCATCTACACTAGAAAGTACTTAATTCATTTGCTCCTTCCTTTCTTTTTCTCCCCATCTCGTGTTTTGTAGAAATGCAAAAAGCTTTTTAAAAAAATACCTATAAGAATTAGAGCAGAAACAGTGGAAAGATACCTGGTTTACCTGATTATCTGAAACACTCCGCTTTTTGCTGTCTCAGTAGAAACTGGCTCTGGTTTGAGAATAAAGAAGCTTGTTAATGTTCTGTAGAGATTAGTAGAAAAGCTAAGGACATTGAAACTTCCAGTGATGTAAAGTAAGTTAGCTAAATACACTTCTCAGCCCAGTAAGAGTGAACTCGAAACTGATTTGGTAAAGATACCAACATGTCCATATACTTTATGACAGGTTTCTCCATTTTTTTTTCCCAGCCTTTTTTGTTATGGTTGAGAGTTGGCAATAGAGGGGAAAATGATTCTGAAAAGCTCTCCTTTGCAGAAAGAAAAGATGATAGGGGATAAATTTCCAAAGAGTATAATTGTTTCTTTGTTTTGTGATGCATTTTTTTCTCCCCTTTCAAAACCGGTAAATATTACATTAAAGATGCAGTTGATGTGCAACTTTTTTTTTTTTTTTTTTTTTTTCCCTCTACCTTCTCTATTCCTTTCTTTCCTTCTCCCTTAGGTTGCTACATGGGTAGATGAAACTTTAAGTTCTGTGGCCTCTAAATTAGAACACACTGCACAGACGTACTCAGAGCTTCAGGGAGAACGCATTGTTTCTCTACATTGTTGTGCTCTTTACACGTGTGCTCAACTAGAGAACAACTTGTATTGGTGGTAAGTAAATGCTGTGTTTGTGTACAACATTGTGGATGCTCTGGATGTCTCCATGTCTCTGGCCCTGAGAAGCATAGCAAAACTACTGAGCCACCATTGTTCTGAGTTTGGTAAATTTGCACTTGATCTTAGGTTCCCTTTCTAAAATACATTTATTATTTTTTTAAATACCTAAAGCTTTTGGATCCAATTATAACGCCTTTAACGGAATAAGGTCATTCTTTTAGGAGATGTGTGTAAATGCTTTACCATTTAGATATATCAATACTACACAGGATCAGAGAATAATTTTCTCTATGCCTTTTGGGTCTTTTTCAGATTATATATATGGAACAGACTTACCCACATAGGAGGTTGATGTTCCTCTGTCTGGCTCTGTTACCAGATTTGGTCTGTTCGTTTGTGGTCTAAATCTTAAAGATGGGGGAAATAACATCAAATACTCCCTCTCGAGTTTGTTGTTGAAATACAACCCTTTCAAACATAAAATATGAAATCTTAGTTAAAATAGTTTAACTAACAACTTAATGATTAAGAAGCCTACACCAAAAAAACTCAAACAAAACAAAGCAAAAACAAACCTTCAAAAACAATACTTCCAAAAGGGCTCTGAAATGAGTTTCTAATTTAAGTGAATTCATTGAATAATACTAATGCATTGTCAGAATGCATTATTTTTCAGTTTGTCAGGAGTTATTGCATTATGTATCATGCCTAAAGTTCAAATGGCTTTGAGGCATGGATGAGTTAAATACTTGATGATTAGCTGAAAATCAGAGCATTGAAAATGGATTATATGAAACAGCTTTCTCATTAAATTCTATTAACTATGAAAAATATTTAAGTAGACTTGTAGCTAGACTTGTAAACTTCTGGTTCTTAACTCTTTCGTTATATCATGGCTGACACGGTGCACTTCATTACTCTTTATATAGAAACTGCTGAGCTATAGCATTGGAGATACTTGGCTATTAGAACCTTCCATACTTACTGTATTAATCTGTGCAAAATACAAAAAGTACTTATTAGCATTTAAATGTAGTTGTTGGAAGTAATTTATGATGTAACATGTCTTTTTCTGGTTAAATGTCAGCTATGGTGATTTAAAGTTACCAGATTGATGTGGACAGAAGCTTCTGTTACTATTGATACCCTTAGTTACAGTGATCTATAGTACATGAGACAGGATTTCAATTTCCAGTGTTTCACAGGACTGATGCTTTTTACGTTTTAGTTAACATGAAGGAGCTTCTTGAATCAAAACTTCTAACTGTATAAGCCAGTGACTAAAACATGAGGTATCAAAATAATAAGCATACTTAATTTTGTATGCATGCATGATTTTCAACTAAATTGAGTGGATCCAATTACAAAAGAAGCATTTGTTTTTTTTCCCCTCTTGCAGTGGAAGTCTGTAAGAGTCCCAGATTCCTTCAGCCATGTACCCAGAGAAAAAGTGAGGCTTTTAGAATTGAGAAACAAAAATCACATTCCCCAGAGTTTGCAAATTCTGGAAATTATCAGTAGTCATGGGAAAGATATCCTCAAGTACAGAGAGGCAGGCTGCATCATGAAAGCTGTGACTAGACTATACCAGTTGTGACAGAGGTTTTGAAGCACTTCAGACTGGAAGGAAAGCCATTTGGCAGGGAAATAAGTCATGTGCTCTGTCTCTTCCTCCTCCTCTGTATAAATTGGGGTAGTTGAGATGAATTTGGGAAGTGGGGGTACTTATGGAAAAAGATGACATTTCTGCAGTGTTTTGAGATTTTGGAGAAGGTGGCACACACACTTGAATGTTTGCTCATGATTACATTAAGCAGAAGGAATAAACTGTTCAAAGTTCTGAACAAAGCTTTTCTTTCACAGCCTTTTTAAAATAACATACATTTTTCCACAGGGGTGTAGTTCCTTTCAGCCAAAGGAAGAAAATGCTAGAAAAGGCCAGAGCAAAAAATAAAAAGCCGAAGTCTAGTGCTGGTATCTCCTCTATGCCAAACATAACTGTTGGAACCCAGGCAAGTACAGCTGTCACCAGTGGCACTTTTACCATACTATATGATGAGCTTGCAGCTTGCTCTTAAAAAAACACAACAAAATTAATTAGCACAAAAAGTTATGCATAAAAGTGATAGCAATAATGTGAAATTAAAATAGTATGCTTGAATTATATGGCTTTAAATGGCTGTGTCCTGTTAGTATTGTTACTGTTCTACAAGTATGACTACTGCTGCACAGGAGAACAAGCTGTACTCATGCAAAGTACTTCTATTTTAACTAACCTCCTGATTCTGTATTTTGAGAGAAAGTAAGTATAGGAACACAATTCCCGATAGAACAAATAGCTTTGTAAATGATTAGGTATTTAAATGCCGGCAGTATTAATGTTCTGGGTTTGATTTATTTATGCAGTGTGATAGACCTTTGGTTTGAAGCCTTTACCAAAAAGGTTAATAACTGGTACAGAAGATTTTTTTTTGATTAGTACTAGAACGTATATGAGACAAAACAACTCTTTCCCAGGGAGCACATTTCTTTTGATTCCAAAGGCATTCTAATTGACACTGTGATGAGTCTCTGCTATTGGATTAATTGTTCCTTTTGTGGTTGAGTATCTAAATATTATAAGTTAAGCAGTTTCTCTGCTAGAGCTGTTGCTTTCAGCTGTGAATTGCACAACAGCTTCTTTTCCATACATAATGCTGGCTTTTCTCTTCACCTGATTCCGTAAGTTTTCTATTTTGACTACTACATATGGCACCAAGAAAATAATGTATGTATGATTTCCCTCAGTAGAATTCATTTTTCTCATAGAAATAAATGTTTCTATCTGTAGGTGTGTTTAAGAAATAACCCCCTCTATCATGCTGGAGCAGTTGCTTTTTCAATCAGTGCTGGAATTCCTAAAGTTGGTGTGCTAATGGAATCTGTTTGGAACATGAATGACAGCTGTCGATTTCAGCTTCGGTCCCCTGAGAGCTTGAAAAACATGGAGAAAGCCAGCAAAACTACTGAGGCAAAGTAAGTGGAGAACACGTGCATGTACACACAGATCATTTATGTGATACTCTCTTGAACTGGGAGTAATAATGGAAAAGGAAGGTCAGATTTTTATAATTTTGAGAGTTTTGCCATCTTTATAAGGTACTAGGTTTCTTGTAAACTTGGCTTGTGCAGAAATGCTCACTGCAGGAAAGGTATCTCAACTTGTGTGAAAGCACTATGTACATGTGAAATGCAGGAGGAGCATTAAATAAAGACTTGCCTACAGTGTTTCATAAAGTTTCCAAGATTTTATATTTCAATAACAGAAAATGGAACCAGCTGTTTCCTGGCTCTTCAGGAGATTAAACAGATCTGTTTCATAGTTGGGGAAAAATAAATTTAGGTTGACAGTTGCCATTTAAATGTTTCTTATAACAGGTTTAAACAATTTCAAGTAAAGCTTGAAAATGTTTAGCAGTTCTGGAGTTTCAGGTTACTGTATAAACCTAAAAATTATTTCTTTCCTCAAATGAGGCTCATCATGTTGTTTTCTGTAGTAGTATATTTATGCTCAGGTAATGTCAAAAAGCTAATCCCTGATTAAGCAGCATTGCACCATCCCCAACCTTAAGATCTATGGCCTTGTCAGTTAGGATGGTTGGTCGCAAATGTGGAGTTACTTCTTTAAAGTACTATTAAAAGAACAATACTAGGATACACTGGTGCTTTGTCCATTGTCACAGAGAAGATTTCACTTTTGTCTTTCTTCATTCTAAGTACTAACTTTTATTCTAGACCTGAAAGCAAACAGGAACCAGTGAAAACTGAAATGGGTCCTCCACCATCCCCAGCTTCCACTTGTAGTGATGCATCGTCAATAGCAAGCAGTGCATCAATGCCGTATAGTAAGTAATGTGTAGCTCAGAGTAAACTTTTAAATAATTATGTAGATAAGAAATTTCCATAAAAGGCAGTTCTGTGATGATTCTGTACTAATTACTAATTTCAGAATCCTTTGGTCTTTTAGGCTGTAGTCAGTATAGATAAAGGCTTTGAATTATCTGTGAATTGTCAGTGTTAAATAAATGTATAAGCAGTGACTCCTCAATGTAAGGTGTATCTGTGCAAGCATAACAGTTCTCAGAATCAAAAGTGTCTTTCAGGAGGTGATCAAGAGGAAATTCTGAAGATAAATGTATTTTTAATTGCAGTGTGATAATGAGTTTCTTTGCAGCCCAGAAGTTGAACTTGTTTTGGAAAACTTCTTTAAAGATTAAGTTGCTGTTGAACGGCTTGCCTTGTAGTTGAAAGTCAATACAGAAAGCAGTAGTTTGTATCTATTACAGAAAATGTCTAAAACAAGACATTCTTTACTAACATACAAAAGCAGTCAGGGAAGTCTCATTGTACAAGTTGTGCTTAAAAACCTGAAAGGCTACATCCAAATTTGTGTAACTGGACTCCTTAAGCATTTTTTCTGTCAATTTAGACACATAAATTTATAACATGTGATTATAATGCCATTATTTGAAGAAATCTTCTCTGCAGCTTTTTTTTCTAATTGCTCACAAACTGCAGT
The DNA here is from genome assembly GCA_013397375.1 of Toxostoma redivivum. Classification (NCBI taxonomy): domain Eukaryota; kingdom Metazoa; phylum Chordata; class Aves; order Passeriformes; family Mimidae; genus Toxostoma; species Toxostoma redivivum. The sequence continues at coordinate 348,720 of VXBI01004338.1, read as the reverse complement.
TTTGAGAAGCATTGACCTAATGACTCAAATGGCCTCGTGCAGGGACTGAGAATCTCATCTGCTCAGATCTGCAATACTCACTAATTTTACTAGAAGTCTTTTACTATTGATTTCTTTTGCAGTTCATTCAACTGTGATTTTCCACTGACTACAACTTAGCTTGGGGTTTTGAACTAGTGTTTGAAGTTAACTATGCAATTAGCTTAGAAGTTCTTTGCTTCTTACTTTAAATATGTTGATAGTATTAATTACACTAAGTACTCAACTTGGAAGATTAAAGGTTCTTGTCAGTGTTGATTTAGCCATGTTACGTATTTAGATTTGATTATGAGTGTACTACAGTTGCGGTTCAGATAGAGTCTGCAGCAAATCTAACTGTATTGCAATTGCCATTAGCCTAAATAGCTATTTTCATCCTCATTTGCTGTTCTTCTAGAAGTTTACCAAGTAATCCATATGGGGTAGGCAAGTAGACTTTTTGTAAGGCTGATATAAAGCACTGTGTCAGGGGTGACTGAATGGTCTCACAGCCATTTTACTTACAGCATTACTTACAGCATGGGAATGTGAGTCCTGCCAAAATAGGGCTTGTTTCTTGTATATTAATTTTTTGTATTCTAGTTACTATATTATTTGAAATTTTAAACAATATTGTATTCTAATTACTTTTCTTAAATATCTTTAAGAATTGCTTTGCTTATCCTATAGGTTTTATTAGTTCCAAATCCATAGAAAAACTTGAAAGTGACATGATACACTTGCTAGGTAGCTCAGACTCTTAAAGTTGTATTCTTGTTAATCTCTTGTTAATTTCTACATTTGACTGCTGACAATCTTTGTTTGGTGGGGGGAGGGGGGAATGTTTGGTGTTTACTGAACATTGCATTTTGATGCTTTGATTAAGTACATCAAGTCTTTCTTTTTGATAATAACTTTTTTTTCTCAGAGCGACGACGATCTACTCCTGCCCCGAAAGAGGAGGAAAAAGTGAATGAAGAACAGTGGTCTCTGAGGGAAGTTGTGTTTGTGGAAGATGTTAAGAATGTTCCTGTTGGCAAGGTGTGTCTAAAATCTAAAATACACTGGTTTGGGGGAGGGAAAAAAAGGGTTTTTATTTTAGATAAGCTAACTGTTTAAAAAAAAATCATAGTTTTGGGGATGCTTGAGGGTGTTTCTGATGAGTGTGACTTTAGCTGTGTTTATATTTGTCCATAACATAATGATAATAATAGAGTGGGTGTGTTGAGTAAAACGTGATAAATCTTAGAAAATTCTGGTGTTTTAAGTTGAACCACCATACTAAGAAAAGCAGATGTGGTTGTATCCAAAATATTATTTTGTTGTCTTGAGCAATAACTCCCACATGTCCAATGAGATTGTGAAGGTTTCTGCCTATTATGACTGACTTTTACGTACACATAGGTAGAATATTTGGGCAAATCTCATGTTCTGACAACCAAAGAACATAAATATTTTCGTTAGAAATTACACACTTCATTAATATGATTATAAAAGTTACTTGATTTATTACTCCAGAAAATCTCTTGGTTTATTCTTTGTAATGTTTTAATTTTTTCTCTAATAAACCTTTGCTCTGACTCAGGAGCCATATGAAGGAAAATACTCCCTTTTCTCTTTTGGCAGTGTTGTGTTATGTTAGGAGGGATTAGGTCCTCTAGACAGTTCTCTGGTATGTTTTTCAAAAGTAACAGCAATGAGAAAGCCAGTAAGTTGTTCCTCAAAAGGAAAAGATTGGGTTGCTTTCTACTTGATTCATAGAAGATCTAAAAAAAGTTATCAGAAGAGGATTGATAACTGTCCAACAGAAGGCAGGTGAAGTTAGTAGGAGTTATTTTACTTGCATCCCTAAAGGATTTACTTGTGTGGCAGTGTATGATTTGCCTTCAGCAGTATCTTTGAAAGGAACAGGCTCACAACGAATTTTCATTACCAAGTTTCGGTCATTTCTGCAGAAGGGAATATGGAGCAACTTAGTTCATTGTAACACTTCAATTTCTGTAAATAAGATTTTAAGATCTAGTTGAAGTTGCTGAAACCATTGTTTTCCTCTGATATCATCTTTGGGAAAATCTGTCTTGTCCTTATCTGTCCTTCTTTTAGATCCTAAAGTTTTCAGTACAGAGACTGTTCTATTTTGTTATACACTTGCACAGGTGTCTGTGCATCAAGAACTACTATAATCAATATAAAAGAGCTTGAATTTTTATGTTTATATTTTCACTGGAGTGCTAAAATCAGTAAGTGGCATATCTTCTGAACAGAGTTACTGGTGCTGAGTCTATTCTAGATCAGTCGTTTGCTTGTTTTCCTTCATAAAGCATGCTGTCCTTTTCCAGTGATACATACTGCCATTCATGTTTTTCCTTTTACTGTTTTGTAATACTTTATCTTTAGAGCTTAGGTAGAATCCAGCAGACAAAATCATAACTATTTTTCACCTGGTGGTGTCCAGGTTAAAGTCAGAAATGCAGTTTATTACTGTAAATTACTGTAAATTACAGGCAGTAAAAAAGTTTAAGCCTTGTTATATGTTCTTATTGCAATTTGAATGAATTGTGTGATTGTGTGAAGAAAAACCAGAGGTGATTTAGTCTGCAGGAGAGTTACCCTTGGCAGTTTTCTTGAACAGACTTCAGAGTAATGTTGTTCATTCTGGAACAGTATTGTTTGTAATTGAAATTGTTGTGAGCTCAATTAAGCCAAAGAGGATTTGAATTCTGAATAATCTGACTATTGTATCCATAAATATTTTTTGAATGTTTGTGTACAGAGGTTCAGACTGAAAAAAACACGATCAGGACTTCATGAGTTAAGAAGTTCTACCCTTTTATAGTCCACCCAAATCTACATTAATCTGGTCTTCCATGGTCTTCTGTTTACTGACTGATAATCTGAAAAGTTACATTTTGATGTATTATTATGGGTGGCTTCAGTGGCATGAGCATCTTGCATGAGAATATACTATTCCAGTGTAACCTGGGAACATGTCAGTCTTGGTGTTTCAGAAAATTGGAAAGGCTTTGAAACTTCAAGTTTTGGGAACTTGATGTTAAAAAGTGTGGTGTCAATGGAGCAACACTTAGCTACTCTCAAAGTGATGTCATCCAGTGAAATATGTGGTCGTGGAGCACGTGAATACTTGGGCATCTTTGAGAAATACACACTGGTAATTTGGTGGATATTTTTTGAGCACAATATGAAGTTAATTGCACTAAACTAGTTGATTTCTGAGGCCAAAAGTCTTGCTTTATGTAGTGATTCAGATTTGAAAGACTAAGAGGAACAAAGGAATTCTCTTTATCCTTTTACCTACAAGAGTATCTGAAAGTTTGAACATTTATATTCTTTAAAATAAAATTAATAAGGTGTGGTAGCCAGGAGCTTCTGTCAAATTGTTTGCCACCTTTTAAAATTATTTATATAATTCTTTGTTTTACACATAAAGAAAAATTTTCACTTCGTCTTCATGAGCTGGAATTTAGAGATAGGAAAGGAAGGGGTTCAGATTTACTGATGAGCAGCCTGTGTTCCTGAAATGGTTTTGTTTCTAGAAGTTTTATGTCCCTGTGCTTTTGGATGTATGCAGCAGCTTCATGATGTCTCTAAAAAATGTTTGTTTAAAATCCTTCCATGACCCCTGCTGTGTTATGAAGATTGATGGACAGGTAGAAGGTGTTGACTTGTAAAGTGCCCATGTCCCTCTGGGGACTTTGTTGATAATGTAACAGCTTTCTCTTGAGCGCTAAGATCCAATATGAGTGTTGGTGATCATGGTGATCATAGTCATCTCCTTGCTCCTTGGAATTTATTGCCTTCCAATTTCATTTCAATTTAAATCCTTCATGGCTTGGAACAAAAACAAGCCTTTATTCCTCCAAGTCCATCGCTAGATGGAGGAGGTAATCATTCCAGGATTGTTTACCTAGTGGAAGATTGATGGAATGAAATAGCCTGGCACTTGTCCCATCTCTTGTCTGCGTTGGTGAGAAGTTTGATGGAGTGTTCTTTAGTGTTGTTGAGAAAAGATATGGGCTGAAATAAGTCTTTGTTACTGCTCACTGATATCAGAGGGATAAAAGCTTTTTTCTGTTGATCCCATGCACTTTGGGACATTCTACTTAACCACATTAGCTTCTGGATCTCTTCTTCTGAAGTGGCTTAAATGGTGTCTGAAACCACTGCTAGAACAGAGGAATGGGGAACCTGGGTTGGAGCTGCTTTTTTCTTCTTTGGCAGCTGCGGTTCATTTTGGTCTGAGGCTTTCCATTGGCAGTGTCCAAGGCCTCCCCAAACTGCTTCTGGTCATCAAAGTTATCCTCAACCAGGTGAGAATCCTGTGTATTACCAGTTTTGCAGTTCTTACTCACAGAAAGCCTATCAGCTCCTAGGAATTTTATAAAACATAACTTTGGTTTGAGTAGTTTGTTCTTATTTTGTATTGCAATTATTTCAGTCAGTCACTTGAATGTGGTTTTTTTTTCCCTTTGATTCCTGTCTGAGATTGAAGCCTTCCAGTGAGAAGGATAAATTGAAAGAGCTCAGACTGGATCTTGCCCTAGAAGTGTTACCCACTCCCTATTAGGAATCTGTTTGTAATCTTTCAAAGTTGAGTATTTTTTAAAATTGTGTCAGTATTTCTTTGAAGTTGTTCATTCTACCTTTGGGATAGAGATAGAAGCCTTTTCTGTGATGTTAAAATTTCTTCCATTTTAAAAAGAAGATTGGATAGGAAGTAAAAAATTTATTTTCCCTGGTCTTCTGCTGCTGTGTTTTGAGGAAGAATGTAGTGATTCTGGAGAGGGAAAGATTCAATGATTTCCAGTGTCATTCTGGTGTTAGGATTGTGGAAGTGGATTGATAGTAAGGATAGAGGAGTTAACAACTGTGTTCATCTTTTAGTTTGTTAAATAACTTTTTTAATTCCATTAAAAAGACCAGATGTAGTTGAAAGTGCACCAAAAAGGTATTCTGCTTTTCAGAAAAAATTCTTTAATTTTCTGTTTTGTTAGTTGCTCTTTTCATTCAATTCATTCTCTTAATTAAGTCCTTAGTAAGGCACATATTGTATATGTAGTTATGTAAAATGCTTGTTTCTAATTGGTGAAACTTTTGCATTAGCAGTATCAGCAGTACATTAGTTGTGTAAGCTAAAGAATTCCATCCTTCAAGTTTTTGCATTTTGTTTTTGTAATGAGTTTTTAAATTATCTCAGACATATATAAATTAAAGAGGAATGTTTATGTTGCATATTTATCCTGTTTGGTGCTAGCTCATTATGCCACATCCTTGCTTTGGAGCTTTCTATGTACAGTTGCTATGAAGTGCTTCACTCAAGCTTGTTGCTCACTACATCAGGGGATCGTTTTATTTTCTTTCTGTATAATGATCAACAGCTATAGTAGTAACTTTAAGTAAAGAACTGATTTTAGTTTGAAGAGGTGATTATCTTCTTAGCAAAATCTTAATAAGCATATTTTCCAGTTTTTAAAGAGACATGATTTTCCTTGAGATTGGGAAAGAAAAATAACTTGTCATGTGAATGCCATAAGAGTTCCAGCACTTAAAAACTGTCATAATTTCTCTGAACACATCAAAAGTGATAAAAGTGAGAAATGATGTAGTTGATGACACTAAGAGCAGCCAGAAAGCGAGCGGTAGAAACCATTAAATTATGGGGATGGGAAATGTTAAAGATTGAGGAACTGTACCTTTTCTTAAGGTGTGCTTCCATTGGAAAGCAGCCTGAGTTTTATAAAGTTCTTGTCGCAACATTCAGTCATTTAAGAAACAAGATTTTACATTTTGGACTTGAAGCTCTGATTGAACCGCTGGCTAGCGATTACAGGCTTATAAGTTAGTCTGATTATCTTAGAAAGATCCAAATGTACATGGAATAAGCTTTTTTACTAAACCACAGTTTTTGTCTAGAGAGTTGTCTTGCCAATCTCAATAGAAATCTGTCTTTGTATAGTCCAGATGATGGTTAATGTTTGTGAATCCTTTAACTAGGTCTGAATTTTGAAATTTTTAGGTAGTATTCTTACAGCTCTCAGTGATGCTCTACTACTGGAACTTGTAGTTCTCCTTCTAGTGTGACGTTTCAGCATGTAGGGAGCAACTGTTGTAACTATCCACAGTAATCTTTGCTACAAAAATAATCTGCTATTGCTTTAAGGTTTGTCAGTATATAATTTTCTCTAGTGCACTTGGTAGGCCGCAGTTAGCTATAGTAATTGGGAGAAAACATAGAAGTGCCTGCATTTTTCTTACATACAGTGTCTTGAAAATTTGAGATATATTTTTTATTGTTGGAGAGATTTTAGATAAAGTTGGTTACATCTAGACCTTTGTTTGTTAAGCATTTTCTGTGTAGAAACTATTGAGAAATTAGGGCTTATTAAAGATTGATGGTTGATTACATCTAGTTTTGATCAAGACTGAGAGCATACAGAGTTCTTATTTTTGCTCATAATTAAAACATTGTCTGTTCTTTCCCCTCCCCCTTCTGCTGTAGCTTTGTTTTCGTTTTGAGAAAACTGTGGCCTCAGCTGGAAATTCAAAGGGCCTTGCTGTTTGGTGATAGCACAAGAAGTTCCTGTATCAAGGAAGTCTGTTTTGACAGTTCTGATTAGATATGCATAGCAGCAACTCCTTAGAGAGGCCTACAGTCTTAGAAATTCCTGTGTCAGTGTAGGGTTGAATAGCTTCTGTTTCCTTGGGGAGCCAGAGAAGGACAGACACACACATGAAGAACAGCTAGATTCATTTGTCTGTATCCTTCAGTCCTAAGGGACTGAGTGGAGGACTTGATCATTGAGTGTACAGAACAGGTAATAGACTTGTAAACTAACAGGTCTTTTTTCCACTGTGTACAGTCCTGTTGAGGAAAGAGCACTAAAAATTTTCAGGTGGGGCCAAAAAATGTTTCTTCCTTTATCTTGTAGTATAAGAGCTAATGGGCACTTTAAGAAGGAGACTCGGTGTAGACTTTGTTGTTGTTGAATTGTTGGCTAGTATTTGGAATTCGTTGCCACAAGAATAGTGTTTATTCCCAATAGTGATTCCACAAATTAATAAGAGAAATGTCTATCCAGGCTATTAAACGTGAAGTTGTCCCGCTGTTTCCAGGAGGTGGAAGTTGGAAAGAGACCAGGGGAGTTCCAGTAGGAGCTTCTCTAGTCAGTTGATGTTGGCTGCTGTTGGATGTAGGATGCTTCTGAAGTGGAGAGACCTTTGATATGATGCTTATGAAGTCATTAGGAAATCCACGTTTCTCAAACTTCAGTACTTTTAGCAAAATGACAAGGCTAATGACCAAGAGCTATACAATTTTATCACTATTAAAATTTTTTGGTAAAACTCTAATGTGTTCTGCTTGTAGGTGCTAAAAGTGGATGGTGCGTATGTTGCTGTGAAATTTCCAGGCACCTCCAATAATGCGAACTGTCAGAGCAGTTCTAATTCTGATCCTGATCCTTCTTCTCTCCTCCAAGACTGTAGGCTGCTCAGAATAGATGAACTGCAGGTATGTGTTTGTGAAACATGGAAGAAATAAATAGTATTTTGAAGTGTTAGCATTAAGTGCTGGCCTTAAGTGTGAGCTTAATTGCAGCTTAAAATTTTACATCTGTTTTCAGGTTGTAAAAACTGGTGGAACTCCAAAAGTTCCTGACTGTTTTCAAAGAACACCCAAAAAGCTGTGTATTCCCGAAAAAACAGAGATCCTAGCTGTAAATGTAGATTCAAAAGGTAAGTAGGACTTAACCCATGAGTCCAGATCTGTTGGGTCCTTTATTACCTCTCTCTTATCCAAGTGAAGAACACCTACTTTCAAAACTATATAAACAGATGCTTCCATTGATATTAGTAATTTCTTGAAAGCACTTTAGTTAGGAGTTCTTTTACTGGATGCCATCCATAAAAAATTTTAACCTTTTTCTTCATGTTCCTTTTTTGAAGGAGTGCATGCTGTTCTGAAAACTGGGAACTGGGTTCGATACTGCATATTTGACCTTGCCACAGGAAAGGCTGAACAGGAAAATAATTTCCCTACTAGCAGCATTGCATTCCTGGGTCAGAATGAGAGAAGTGTTGCTATTTTTACAGCTGGACAGGTTTGTGGTTTTGTGTCTCAATCATTTAACTTTACTGCAGTTCACTTCTGTCATCTTTGAATGTCTAAAAGTCTAAAAGACTTTCCCAAAATCTGGCAAAGAAATGGTTTTTCAAACAGGTTATGAAAAACTTGCTGCATATTTTGGTGGCACAAGGGGATTAGCAATCGACTTATCTAAGCACATCTTACTTAAACTCTACCTTGAATGTAAAAAAGGGAGGGAAAAGGTGACAATAGCTCTTGGATTAGTATCAACTTGTTATCTACCTGCATTTTGGAATGTGATCTAGCTATATTTTGGAACTTAGTCAGATATAAATCCACTCTTGAGAATAAATGGAAATAGTAACAAAAAAAATTAATCTGTATTTGACTGAAAATACAGATTCACTAAAAATGACTGAAGTTTTGCACAACTCTTCCACAAATGTGGTATACTTTGTCTAGGATAATTGAAGGAAACATTTTTTGCAAAATAATTGAATTTGAATGTTTCATTTCAATATATTCAACTTCACTTGGAGCATGTAAGCTAAAAGTATAGGTACTATTTGTTTCACTGGTAATGTTAATTAATGTCATAAGGAAAATAATAATATTTATTATGTTAAGCACATTTCAGGCATTTGCAAAAGGGATTCTCCTATCTTATGTTGCACCACTTTTAATGATAGGAGTCAGTGTCATAAATGAGAATCTTGGGTAAACTGTTGTAATTGCTGGCAGTCAAGAAGAACTGGACCTCTTGGGAAAGATAGTATTTATAAATTGTGGAGACTTAATAATGAAACTTTTTTTTTTTTCCAAATGCAGGAATCACCTATTATTCTTAGAGATGGAAATGGTACAATCTATCCAATGGCAAAAGATTGTATGGGTGGGATACGAGACCCCGACTGGCTTGATCTTCCACCTATTAGTAGTCTTGGAATGGGTGTTCATTCCTTAACAAATCTTCCTGCTAACTCGACCATCAAAAAGAAAGCTGCTATTATTATTATGGCTGTTGAGGTAAAATATTTTCTCTGCTACCGAATTATGTGCTTTTTTTTCTCTTGCTTTTATAAAGTTACACTTAAAGCATCTTCAGATTTAGATACTGATTTATATCTTCAGTAAAAGAAGCTAATTTCAACTGGAGATTCTCTTAGAAACATGAAAACACCAACAAATTTGCCAAGCAAAGTGAGAGAACATTTTTGGAAGGGTGTCTGACTTCTGTATCAGGCTTGTAATTAATAAGGGCTTTTAGGCATTGCTTTTGAAAGGGTTACCTTTTTTCATTTACTAACACTGTGCAATTTCATTTGTCTCATGAGTGCAGAGTTTTTCTCAGAGATCCAGCAACTTGTTTTGGTTGGATCCCTGAGAATGCAATACTTTTTTATAAAATTATCTATTTGGAGAATGCACTAGGAAACTAGGAGAGGAAAGTGAAGGTTTTTTCACTTGCATCACCTGTAGAGTTTTGTCCTCATCAGTGATGTTGTATGAGTAGCTCTGCTGTGAATTTATATGTCATACTTGTAAAATCTTGTCAGTAATTTGTTAGCTCTGCTGTGTGTTCTGCTGCCACCTGGAGGTACTGTGTACCTGTTAGACTGAGATTGATTTCACAGTGAAGTAGTATTCCATCACTATGGAAAAAGTGGTTGTATATGGGGTGAACCTCCCAGACCTTCAACACCTTCTAATCATTCATGTCTGAACACATAAATCACTTTTTAAAAACAACTGGGTTAGAACTCATTCATGTAGATCCTTAGGCTTTTTCAGTTGTGTTTCTCACGTTACATGGAGCTATGAAATGGAAGTAATCTATCTTAAACATCCAACTTTGAAGCCAAAGGAATGCTTTTGTGAGCCTGATGGCTTCTGCTGCTCCGTTCCTTTTGCTTGTCTGTGCCTGAATGCACACAACTCTGTTTTTAACAGTGCTATAATTGAGATAATGCATATTCTGAACAGCTCCTGCACTAACTTCCATCCAGTGTTAGAGATGAAGACCTTCATATTAATTTCAAAATTAGAAGAAAATCAGAAGTATTTATGGAGCTTATATCTACATTTTGTACTTTACATTTCTAAAATATTCTATTCTTTTGAGTATAGAAACAAACATTGATGCAGCACATTCTTCGATGTGACTATGAGGCTTGCAGACAATACCTGATGAATCTTGAACAAGCAGTTGTCTTGGATCAGAATCCACAAATGCTGCAGACGTTCCTTGGCCATAGATGTGATGGAAACCGTAATATTCTGCATGCTTGTGTGTCTGTATGCTTTCCAACCAGCAACAAGGAAACAAAAGAGGAAGAGGGTGAGCTCAACAATATAATGAAAATAATTTGAAAATAATCTTTTCTTGCATTTTCAAGAAAATATGAAATAAAGGCTGCATTCATCATATATGGGTATATTAAAATTTAGCACCTAAAATGTGCCCTGGCCTTCAAATGTGGTGAGACAACATTTTTATTACTCTCTTAAGGTTTTATGAAAATTTTATAAGAATTCAGTAGTTAAGAGCACTAAGCTGTTTTTATTGATGGTAGATCTTTTGACATTCACATGTTAAGTTTAGATGAAAAAGTATTTTTCTACCTTTGTATCACTAGTATCCCCTTTCACTACTTTTTTATATCACTAGTAAAATTTATGAGAAATGGTATTTAATAATTTCGAAGTGTTCTAGTATATGTTAATACCCTCAGTTAGAAATGCTACTTGTCATTGATATATATTAAGAAATGTGGAAGAATGACCCATTAATGCCAGTTACTGACACCATTTTAAAATGTCTGTTAAATACTGTTATGTAAAAAGCATGTTAACAGAACAAGGTTGCTAAGTCAAGCACTCAGAAATTATGGAATGGCAGAATTAAGTTTGCCCACGTGCTGTACACGGATATGCATTGTGAAATGGTCTTTAATTACACCGTCATACTATTTTTTCCACAGGACTACCTCATTCAGTGCACAAGATGGACGGTGCTCACCGAATGGGTAGCTATTCAATATTTCTTTTTATCCTCATCATTCAGTGTGTGGCCCCATTCCTTACTCTTGCACACCATACAAACCCTGCACTGAATAACGAATGAACTTCCTTGTGGGATTTTTGTATGGTGCTGTCATTGAATTTTAGTCATTTATAGACCTTAATTGTTCCTCATATCCCTATTTATAAAATGGGGGTGATGTACAGCTTTCTCATCTCTTCCTTGGAGTTTTATTATAGCTTGAAGTTTTTCTGTATTCAAAGCTATTAACTAATATTGAGCGTTCTGTTTGAGAAGCCTAGGGCCTGATTTTTAGTAGGTGTTACTTCAAAACACTGAATTCTAGAACTGGATTTATTGTAGTTTTAGTTGTGCTGTGAATGTTAATTTTTTCTGTGAGTCAGGCACCTTTTAGGTGTCCAGAAATGAGTAAAATGTATCACGATCATCTGTAAAAATTTGTTTCACAAAGTTCTGTGTGCTGATAGTTGTGGCAGAAATAGGTTCCAGTTTTCAAAAGTGATGTTCAGTGGCATTAAGCACAATACAATGTTTCCGCCTTTCCTTCCCAAGCTGTTGCTGCCTTACTATTGCCCTCCCTACTGCTGCAGCAAACCAGGCATGAGCAGCCTGCTCTCTGTACAACCCTTCATCTTCAGTGTGTCGTCCATCCTGTGCACTGATTGAGGCAGGGGTCTTGTTGCTGAGCGCCAGGGCGGGTGGGGTGACAAAACAATCTGAAACAAAAAACCCAAACTAAAATGAACGAACAAAACCTAACTGTGTAACTGAAGATTGTGTTACTATAAGCACACAAGGAAGTTGAAATAAGGATGCATAGGCAAACTTAATCCGACTTTTCCTATGAGTGCTTGTCTTTGCAACCTTGACTTTTTTTTCAGTAACTTCATTTGGGTGTAATTTAACTTTCTGAAAAATTAAAAACATGAACCTGATAGACTTGTAACACTCCTCTGCCTCTCTCTTCTTCCCTCATAAAACTTGTCTTTGAAGGAGATTAATATCTTTAGATTCAGGTCACATTTAGCTCCACTATAACTGTTAGTGGTGGATATTAGGACAAGCTTATTTTCTGTTTATCAAATGGAGGGAGTGGTGACTTACATTACTCTCTGAGTTACATGGTCATCTCTTAAACTTTAAAAGAAGTTTGTTTTAGAAGTAAAGGCTTCAATTCCAGACATACAGATATGATGTTTCTTAACAATTTCAGAACGTGGTGCCATTTCCCAGCTAATACCTCCTTGAGATTCTTCACTCTTGTTCGTACAGATTTCTTCCTAAGTGCCAGAAAGAAAATATTGAGGGCAGGGATAAGCTTTTTTTTTCTTCTCTTTTCTCTCACATCCTGTGCCTAGATTTGCTATAGCTCCTGCAGTGTTGGATAAATGATAAATGAATTGCAGGAAAAGTGGCCTCAAAGTGGCCTGCAAAGCTGGGGGAAGGCTGCTCTCTTTCTGTGAATTGATATTTCCTCAGTCTTCCCAGTAGAAGGCATCTTGGGAGAAGCATTTCTAAAAGAAATGTCCAAAGCATGCGAAATCATTAAAAAGTTGTGATACTAAATTTCAGCTAACGTCACTGAACACATAAAAACTGAGGGTTTTTGTCTGGAGAACTGGGACAGATGTGATTAGACAATAGAACAGCAAAATCACCCATTAGAGCCAAAGCATTTACAATTGATGGATCTCCAAAAAACAAATGCTAACTTTGTAAGTAAGTGGAACAGTCAGTTACAGATTACTTTCTCCAGAATGGGTGAAACCTCTGCTGCAGAGAATGGTTGTACTGCTTGAAGGATCAATCTCAAGAGCTGTGATCCCTTGTGTGATGGGTTACGAGAGTTGGTGGGTCTGTGAAAAAGTACAGCACAAATATAATAGCAAGCACAAATTCATTTTAAGCTATGAATCAACTTGTAGCTAGGGACACAAGAATGGTATTCTCTCACTGCTAACTGTTTAGTAGTTGTCTGCTTTAGGTAGTTGGTGATTTTTGTCTAAGCAGCCTGCACATGCTTGTGAACAAGCAAAAGCTAGGATCTCTTTTACTAAGGGTAGTGACGAGTAGAAGTATTTAAAGAATGAACTTACCATAACAGCTGACACACACTGTCAGATTACCTTATTCTTTCATTCTTTGAATGAAAGGTATTAATAAGACTTTTCTGTTTAAAAAAAAAAAAAAAAAAGGAGGGACCTGTCCAGGCATTAATACTGTCAAAATAAGTGTGTGGAGAATGGTGACTCTCAGTTTGAAGAGCCTTTGGATGGAAAGTGAACAGTAGTCCTCACAACTTCAGGACATGTCCTGAAATAACAATCAGAGTAATTTTAAGGAAATGCTTTTCTTTATTCAGAAATACACCTTTTCCATCTAGTTTGTATGAAAAGCTGGGTTTTTGGAAAAATAATCTTCTATATCTTGACAAAATTCAGTCCTCAGTATAAGTAGAACCTGTAGGTGGTATGGTGCTTAGGGTTGTAGATGTTAGAAGAAATGCTAGTTCTTTCTGATGTAAACTGATTATACTGCCTTCTTACACTCCAAACACAGTTCTAAGCATGTTCATACCTAGTGTGTATATTACAAGCCAGCACATTTGCATTGTTCACAGATGCTCACTGTGAAGTGTGTTTTGTTTGTTTTCTTGTTCTGGTGTTTTGGTGTGGGTTGTTTTGGTGGTTTTGTTTGTTTATTTGTTTTGTGTGGTTTTTATTGTTGTTTTTGTGTTTTGTTTGTTTTGTTTTGTTTGTTTTTTATCATTTTTATGAAGGCTTTTTTTAAACCTTGACTCAGCAAGTGTCTGGAATTGGTTACATGATAGGACCCTGTCTGTTGATGATACTGAAAGCTTGTACAGAATCACTGTTAAACTCATCCAAGATAAAAATTTGTATATATACCTAGTCTGTCTCTGTAAATGTAAAACAAAAAATAGTGACATTCCATATTTTATACTCCTTTCTTATAATTGTCCCTAATAATATTTTAGCACTGACGCTTTTCTTAATTTTTCAGAAGCAGAGCGCTCTGAAAGGAACACATTTGCTGAAAGGCTCTCGGCTGTGGAAGCTATTGCAAATGCAATCTCTGTTGTGTCAAGTAATGGTCCAGGAAATAGGGCAGGATCATCAAGCAGCAGGAGGTAACCTGAATAATACTTTCTTCTTGTTTTCTCTATGCTAATTTCTGTATTAACTACCAATCTATTATTAATTCTTTCCTTTGGTCTAGTTTAAGAATCCGTCTCTTTTGCTAGCTTAAAATTGGATTTTACTTCTTTAAGCACCAAACTAGAGCTCTAGTCGTTTTTTGAACCCTTTTTTGTGTGAGAACTAACGATGGGATATTTCTAAACTAATCCTGTTTTCTGGGGTTGATGCTTTGTCTGTTAGTTGTGAAATGTAAATGTTCCTCCTTGTGAGGAAAGGGAATTTGAGGATAAGCTCTAGTGTTCTTTACCAAGATGTATTAAGTATCATAGAACTATTGTGATGGTGTCCAGGCTTGTTTTAAGAGAATTTCTGAGGGGGATGGTCACTTCAGCAGATGAATAATACTGAGACCAACATAACATTAGTGGGGAAGAATTTAAGTTTATTTATTTTATTCTAAGCAGTCATTAAAAAGAAATTCTATCAAGACCCATTTTTTGTCCTTTCATTAACCTCTTCTGTAGTTAGATTTTAAAAAGCAGTAGCAACAAGAGCAAATCCGTGCAAAAGCTTAACGCTCCCGGCAATGAGTTTGGGCTAAAAGGAATGTCAGATAGCAGTAAGAATGCCCATCAGCTGCTGCCTGCAAGAGGCTGTGCTGTGGTGCCTAGAGATGTGTTCTAGGCTCAGATCTGACTTGAAGAATTGCTGAGTGACTCCTCTTCCAAGGCTAAAACATTCTGGTGCAACAAAATGTAATGAAAAATACCTCTTGGCTCATTCTTACTTATGCTGAAATAAAATGGTGATAAGAGGAGTTTGTTTTCCTTTTTCAGTGTGAATTTTTTCTTAAATATGTTCTAATTATCAATGAAAATGAAAGTATGTCTGCCTTGGTTTTGTATTTAGTTTGAGATTAAGGGAAATGATGAGAAGATCCTTGAGAGCTGCTGGATTGGGCCGACATGAAGCTGGTGCTTCATCAAGTGATCACCAGGACCCAGTTTCTCCACCAATAGCTCCTCCCAGCTGGGTTCCAGATCCTCCTGCAATGGATCCAGGTATGTCTGCTCAATATCGCATTAAATTGTAGAAGAGATTTGATAAAAGAACCGATGGCTTTTAAGGTGAATAATAACTTATTTTAGTCACACTGAAATTGGTCTAATGCCATTGAGGTAGCAAGTGTTCATTGAGATAACTTTAAGAGTTTACTGAAGACTTAACAGCTGTTTTTAAATCCAGTATGTGTCTTTTTAATGCTGGTGTCAAACTTCTGGGAAGTCTTCTTTGTAATGCTGAATTACATTACAGACCTTGGAATGTGGCCATTTGTGGGAAAGATTACCAGTTAAATACAGAAAACCTGCAGTGTGTTAGACATTGCAGCAAGAGCATGTTGTTAGGGATGTTTTTATGTATTGATATACATCCTGCTGTTCTGTTTACTGAAAGATGGTGACATTGATTTTATCCTGGCCCCCGCTGTGGGATCTCTTACCACAGCAGCGACTGGCACCGGCCAAGGACCCAGCACTTCCACAATACCAGGTGAGGACATACTGCTTATTTGATTATGCTTTAGAGTGAAAATTATCTCAAAAGCTGTCTTTGCTTGCACAGACTTGCTGCATATGAAAATGCCTCTTATCAGATGAAGATTGGATTGAAGCAGAATTTCTCAAGTGTGCAGAAAGTAAATGAAGCACCATAGTATGTTTTATATAAAAATATACATGAAGAGTGACAAATATGTAAAACTGTGGAAATCATCATGAAATTGGGATTACCCTCTGTATTTCAAATATAATTTGGAACTGAAATTTACAGTACTTCAGTGAAGTATTGCTGAAACCACTGAATAGTCAAGTTACCAATTATTCATCCTAGGGAATTACTTGCTTTTAGTGGGTAGTCATTTTTTGAAGAAAAACTGTTTCTCTGCAATTTTTTTTTCTTATTTCAGGTCCTTCTACAGAACCATCTGTAGTGGAATCAAAGGATCGGAAGGCAAATGCTCATTTCATACTGAAATTGCTGTGTGATAGTGTTGTTCTACAGCCTTATCTTCGAGAATTGCTGTCAGCTAAGTAAGGATTTTCATATGAGTTCTCACTATCCTTTCTAATGTTATATTACCTTAAATCAATTACATAGAAGCCTTTTTAAATAGGTTACATAAAGGCCTGTTAGTTAAAATTGAGAATATTAGAATACAGCTGTATTGTGTCCTGCCATCCTTTAAAAGTGTGTCTGTTTGAGAGAATTAAAATAAACAAGAGTGCTTATTTACTCTGTGTTTTTTCTGTTTGCACAAGATCAGCAGTACTAAGTTTTCGTATATTTGCATCCTCTGTCTCCTGTTATAATGAAAAAATTCAGTATTTTAACTTGTCTGTTGGGTTTTTTTTTGCCTAGGGATGCGAGAGGCATGACACCATTTATGTCAGCAGTTAGTGGCCGGGCATATCCTGCTGCCATTACAATTCTAGAAACTGCACAGAAAATTGCTAAAGGTACAACAGTTTTAGTAATTGTTAGTGTGTGGTTTCCTTCTAAACTTTGGCAAGTGTGCAGTCATTACTAACACTGTAGATTGCTGCATGTTTTGGAAATTTTGCTATTACGAAGTATCTTTCTCTTTTGCAGTTTGCATGTTGCAATAGATTTCTATGAATGTTATTGCTTTTATGTTCTTTATAGTATTTTTTGGTATTTCATTGCTTTATAAACCAGTGGATTAAGATACTATTTTTGGTAGCACAAATGTATCACTTGGAACTTCTTTCTTGAAATTGAAAAAACCTGATATGATACAGTGATACGCCAAGCTAGATCCTGAAAATACTTATATACATACAAATATTTTATGTCTCTCTTTTAATGTTGATCTTTAATTCTTTAGGAGAAATACATGAAATTTAATTGAGGGAAAAACTTTAGCACATTAGACCTTGTCACACCACAGTTCTGTAGGACTTCGTGTGGGACAAAAATACTACTTTTAAGAATTTTGTCCATAATTCTTCAAAATAGTGATTAATTGAATTGATTAAAATATTCGTGAATTTAAAACTGGGGAAGAGATAATGGTTGTATTTGTCAGTCAGGAATTTGCAGTGGCTTCTATAAGAAATAATGTGACAAGCAGAAAGTTTTCTCAAAATGCTCTAACATGTTTTATTCAAACTTCTAATGCTGTATTAGATTTTGTAATGGCAAGCATTTGCCAAGAGTGGATTCTTTTGGTGGGGTTTTTTGTTTTTTCTTGGGAGGGGTTGTTTTTAACACTGTTATTCTATTATTTTAGCTGAAGCAACTTCCAGTGAAAAAGAAGATGATGTGTTTATGGGAATGGTTTGTCCTTCTGGTACAAATCCAGATGACTCGCCTTTGTATGTTTTGTGTTGTAATGATACATGCAGTTTTACCTGGACTGGTGCAGAACATATTAACGTAGTAAGCCTTTTTTTTGTTTGTTTGTTTTTTTTTTAAGCAAATAGGAATGTGTTTCAACCATATATTATTCTGTTAGTCTACTAATTGATTTTTAAATTATTAATCGCATTGTTTAAATTACTGTGACTTTGAAGTACGATATAGTTACTGCCTCCCCAAAGTGCTATGTAGTGTCAAAGCTGACTGTGTTCCTCACAACGTGGTTGTAACTAGGTGTGGCTTTTCCCTTCTGTCTAACTTTGGCAAGAATTTTGATAGACATGGCTCTTTGTAAACACTGAGTATTCTAACTTAACAACTAAGTTTCACTTTCTTGAACTGACCTACTTCGAATTTTAGGCATCAATTTAAACAAGTATAGTTTTATTGTAAGCTGAAATAAGTGTGATATTACAAGCACCATAAGGAAAAAACTATGCATAATATTTTTATATTTTTTTCCATTTCTTTTTTAGGATATATTTGAATGCCGAACATGTGGCCTGTTGGAATCACTTTGTTGTTGCACAGAATGTGCAAGGGTCTGTCACAAAGGACATGACTGCAAGTAAGTATTGTGTTCCATTTCTTATAATTAAATCAGTATTTTGTGGTTTCCTTTGTTTACTGATACTTAATAAATTTTTTCATTGTTTGAAGTGTTCCGAACTTAGAGAACAGAAGATTAACGAAATAGTTTTGTGTCTATTTTATGAGATTTATCTAACAGGTCAGAATTGAAAGAGTAACCTGAAGTGGTTTCGTACTTTCCACTTTGTAGTATTTAGAGTGAATAATTCTCAAAGTGCATAATATTGTGAGAACATTCTAGCTAAATAATACTGTGTTTTCATTTTGGGCACCCCTCAGAGTTTTATGAATCCTGATGACAGATCACTTGTGACTTTTTAGAAAGATATGTAAGATATGAATCTTTTAAAAATCAATTGTAACAAAGGGAAAAGTGAGCAAACAGGAAATCTCAGATCGACAAAGCTCTGAAGCTGCATGTATTCTGTGCTGCTGTTACAGGGTGTAAAAGTTACAGAATTAATATCCTAGCTATAGTAAGCTAACAAGTACAATTATAAAGATATTGTCAGCACCCTAACAGTTACTGAGATTTTACTGCATGTTATAAGTATTTTCAGCTTAACTTTCTTAGATGGAGGCTATTTTAGGGAAGAATAAATGATCTTGGATGAGTTTTACAAAGACTGTATGACAGGCTCTGTAGTGAAACTGTCTTCTTAAGATGAGTGTAGGAAACATGGATGACAAATGTCACGTGCTGCCACATATAAAATCTGTATTTCTCTTTTTTAAGCTAGATTTTAGTTAAATATCGGAAACAAAAAACTCCAGAATGAATCTTAAGCATGTATGCTGACACCCTCAGCTTGTGTAGAAAAGATTTGCTGTGTTACTGAGCAATGTTGCAGTTCACCTGTTCTGTTTCTTGTAGGCTGAAACGAACATCCCCAACAGCCTACTGTGATTGCTGGGAAAAGTGCAAGTGTAAAACACTAATTGCTGGACAAAAGTCTGCTCGCCTTGATCTCCTTTACCGCCTACTTACCACCACAAATCTTGTTACCATGCCAAATAGCAGGCAAGTTCATATTAGCATTGACTAGGGCAGAATTTTCAAAATTATTTTGTAAATATATGTGGTGTATCATATTTCCACTAACAATTTTTTCATTACAGGGGAGAACATCTGCTGTTGTTTTTAGTACAGACAGTTGCTAGGCAGACTGTAGAACACTGCCAGTACAGACCACCTAGAATCAGGGAAGATCGTAATCGTAAAACTGCAAATCCTGAAGGTAGGAGCTGTTTCAGTGAAATAAATGGCAAATTCCATATTTCAGTACCTCTTCCTTATGCTTTTTTTTTTTGTTTTATATTTCTAGATTCTGATATGCCTGATCATGATTTAGAACCTCCGCGTTTTGCCCAGCTAGCGCTGGAACGTGTTTTACAAGACTGGAACGCACTGAAGTCCATGATCATGTTTGGCTCCCAGGAAAATAAAGACCCGTGTGTATCAACACATAGTTGTTAAAGTAAAGTTTGATCTGATATTTGACACCTGCTGACTTACATAAATTTATTTCCTTTCTTTTTGTTTTTTCCAAGTCTTAGTGCAAGCAGTAGAATAGGTCATCTTCTGCCTGAAGAGCAAGTTTACCTTAATCAGCAAAGTGGAACTATTCGCTTGGACTGTTTTACACACTGCCTTATTGTCAAATGTACAGCAGACATTTTGGTAAGCACTCTTAGCCATGTTTTACATAGGTTTTCTGAATAATATGATATTATAAGGTATCTCAGGTCATATGCTTGGAAACTAATATGAAAGTAACTTCAAGTTAATCTTGGTTTTGTGAATTTATATTGTTATGACTGTGATCTCCCTTTGAGTCCTAATCTCGCTTTCATGCTTCAAAATTGCATGCAATTAATGAACTGTAATGACCTCTTTCTCCAGCTGTTAGATACTTTGCTCGGTACTCTGGTAAAGGAATTGCAAAACAAGTATACACCAGGACGCAGAGAAGAAGCTATTGCTGTTACAATGAGGTTCTTGCGTTCTGTGGCAAGAGTGTTTGTCATTCTTAGTGTGGAGATGGCTTCCTCCAAAAAGAAAAAGTAAGTGGTGAAGATATGTGTTGATTGTGGTGTTTTTTTTTCCCTTATTTAATTTTTTTCCTTATAAAATGAGTTTATAAAAATCAACAATAGGCAAAAACATCTGAATTATTTTGTATTCTGTAGACAGATTTGGAAAGATGCACAGTAGCTGCTGGTATGTCATGTAACTTCTTAATACTTGTTAAACTTCCACGTTCAAACCGAACCTTTTGTTTACAGTGTTAAGGTTTTTGGAAATGTGTTCTTAAAACATAATAAAATTACAGTGTATGGTTATTTGTCAGTAGTAGATTTAGATACCAAGCCTTAGTCTTGAATTATTGAATGATAAATGTTTTTCTCTGACTTGAATAGATGCATTCTGTTTCTATACACGCAAATGCATGGATCTCTTAAAGATGATTTTTTGAGACAAAAAATTAGGACAATTAATATTACCATGAAAATTTTTTGGGGAAAAATATGTATTTGACATTTATCTTTCTGTATTTTTCCCCCAGCAATTTTATTCCACAGCCAATTGGAAAATGTAAACGTGTATTCCAGGCATTATTGCCCTATGCTGTTGAAGAGTTGTGCAATGTAGCAGAATCTCTAATTATTCCAGTGAGGATGGGAATTGCACGTCCTACAGCACCCTTTACCCTTGCTAGCACTAGTATAGATGCCATGCAGGGAAGTGAAGAACTGTTTTCTGTGGAGCCTCTGCCACCCAGACCATCATCTGACCAGTCTAGCAGGTAAAACTTGTTAAAGCTTACTATCTGTTCTTTTCGAAGACTTCTTAAAGGTGGTTTTATTTTGGAGTTTTTGTTAGCTTGCCATTAAGTTATATCTAAAGCTCCAAATCTACTTTTTTTGAGGATTTATTTTAATATATTTTTCTTTTAAGTTCTAGTCAATCTCAGTCATCTTACATAATAAGGAATCCTCAGCAAAGACGAATCAGCCAGTCACAACCAGTTCGTGGCAGGGATGAAGAACAAGATGATATCGTTTCAGCTGATGTAGAAGAGGTCAGTTTTCTTTTTGGTACTTTTTTCTTCTCAGTATTGCACACTTAATGCATTAGCCCATGCTTTAACATCTGAACCTGGAATCCATGCATCTGAGTTGAAAAAGATTTTAGGTAGTACTTAATGAAATCTTACAGTGCCATGTAAGCATTTTTAATAGAACTTTGTAACTGTTGTTTTCTATTTTATTTTTCTGTTAAAAAAGTTTTAAAGTCTTTCAGTACATGACAGTTATTATGTAGGTTCTGTTAGAAAGCTAGAGGGTTTTTCAGCAGATGATACTTCTTCAATATTTAGAAGCTAATTGTCGGTTTTGTAGTCAATTTTATCCTTATAGCATTAAAATCTAATGTCCAAGGCTGTTTTATTTGTGTGTGTGATTTTTTCCCTGCAACACTATAAACTATATAGCCATGTACAACTACTGTGGTTGTAAATTCATTTTTTGTTCACATCAGTTAAATTTTGAAGTAATCTTTCTGATATGTGTTTTTTTTAAGTCAAACTTTGCACTTTAATTTGGAAAATGCATAGATTCTCCTATACTGAAGATAGTCTGGCATAATATTACAAACTCTTTCCAGGTTGAGGTGGTTGAGGGGGTGGCTGGTGAAGAAGACCATCATGATGAACAGGAAGAACATGGTGAAGAAAACGCTGAAGCAGAAGGACAGCATGATGAGCATGATGAGGATGGTATGTATAATGTACATCCTGCACATTTACTGCTTGAGTGAGAAAATTATGCATCAAAAAGAAAAGCATCTTTGGAGTCACCAGTGATAATGATTTGGGAGATTTGCATGATGAGCATGATGAGGATGGTATGTATAATGTACATCCTGCACATTTACTGCTTGAGTGAGAAAATTATGCATCAAAAAGAAAAGCATCTTTGGAGTCACCAGTGATAATGATTTGGGAGATTTGCATGATGAGCATGATGAGGATGGTATGTATAATGTACATCCTGCACATTTACTGCTTGAGTGAGAAAATTATGCATCAAAAAGAAAAGCATCTTTGGAGTCACCAGTGATAATGATTTGGGAGATTTGCACGAGTAGAGAGAATCCAAGGGTTCCAGACTGCTCATCTTACAGAAGGAGATGTGTAAAATTACAGATAACATGTAGTAGACAAATACATTAACTTTTTCTGGTTGAGGAGAAATTACTAAGTTCCCAAAGGTATCAGATGGTATTATATTCTTGGTTAACAATGTATTTTACCTTTTGCATTTGCTACTGTACAATGTTGTTGAGGGTTGGGCCAGTGTCAAGCCATGACAATGGTAGATGTGTTCTCAAAAGCAATTTGAATCCTGGCAAACTACTTCTCAAAGTAATCACAAAATACTAAATTATGGTTCAGTATTTTGTAGGCACAATTAATCAATCCTGTATGAAAATGTTTGAAATTGATATGACTTGTCTTGTATTACTTAGTTTGAGATTAGATGACTCAACGCTATGATTTTAAAAAAAGTCATCTTCTCTTTCTGACTGTGCTTTATGATTCCAGTCAATCCATTTACAGTACAGTAAATCTGTTTACTGATTTGCTGAATATTCAAATGTTTCATTCATAGAGTTTAAAACTGGAATGGAACCTGTATATTTATTTAAGTTTTCTAAGTTTTCAAGTATGCATTAAATACTAGTTGACACAACATATGGTAAATTGTCCTAGTACATGTCTATAAGGAGTTGTGGAGTCTTTTGTCTGGAGCAACTTATTTTGAATCCTAAAAGCCTTTATTTTTCACTGTGTGTTGAATGTACATGTGCAGTGCAGAGTGAGAGTGGGTGGCTAATTGCTGGAAAATAAGAAAACATGCTCCAAGTGTTGTTGGGTGTCTGCACTGCTTTTATGACCCTCCTGCATATCCATTAACTTCTGCTATAGTAAGAGTATCTGGGGTTTGTTTCTGTCTTACACGAGTCACTACAGTAATTATAATTTTGTCTTCTAAACATGAGATGTTTTGTCCATTGTTTTTATAGGCAGTGATATGGAGTTGGATTTGCTAGCTGCTGCTGAAACAGAAAGTGACAGTGAGAGTAACCACAGTAACCAGGACAATGCTAGTGGGCGCAGAAGTGTTGTCACTGCAGCTACTGCTGGGTCAGAAGCAGGTACACCACATCTTTTTGGGTCTAATCTAGCTGGTTAAACTTAGATACTAGGAGTAAGTACCCTCCTCGTTCCTCAGATATCCTCTTTTTCCTTTGCTCTAATAGTAAGATACTGTGCATACTCTTTACACAAGGAGATACATTAAGATGTGACCTACATTTTTTGCTCTTACAGAGTATTTGCATGTGTTAGAAATTACCTCGTGCTCCTGTGTAGTGAAATGAAATGTTCTCACTTATTTTTAAGTGTAGAAGTTTAAAATAACGGTTTATTGTTTAAATCAATACACAAAACCTGAGCACTCTTTGTACAGGTTTTTGAGAACAACTGCCTTACTGTCCAATTTGGAAACATAATTTTTAGAATTCTTTTCCTAGGGGTAGAATCAGTAAAGAAATTTTAAATCAAATTACTTAGTAATTTATATTTTGAGGTGTAAGTAATCATACTGCTTTTTCATTACACCTGTGGAGAATTAGCAGTATGTTATAAGGATAATTTATTAAATATTTTCAATAGTGGTACTTGAACCTTTTTAGTATAGTGTAGTCTCTCATGGAAGAAATCTGCTGTGCTGACATGATACATGAATACATGCATAGGTGTGGAGCTGTCAGTTACTGCTTGTTTTTCTCAATAGGTGCTAGCAGTGTTCCAGCATTTTTTTCTGAAGATGACTCTCAATCAAATGATTCCAGTGACTCTGATAGCAGCAGCAGTCAGAGTGATGACATAGAGCAGGAGACCTTCATGCTTGATGAGCCTCTGGAACGAACCACAAATAGCTCCCATGCCAACGGTGCTGCCCAGGCTCCCCGTTCCATGCAGTGGGCTGTACGAAATACCCAAAACCAGAGGACTACCAGCACAGCTCCCTCTAGTACGTCAACCCCAGCAGGCAAGTCTCAGTGAATTGCATGCATGAATGCCAGCTAGCTGTGGCTTTGTTCCTTCCTCTGTTTTTGTTTATTCTTTTAAGGATAAAATATTTTCTCTCTGATACAGTGCTGACCTACCTTGACTGTTCCAGTTCTAGTTTTGAATTTTAAAAAAGGAAAATATCTGTTGCAGTTAAGATCTGAGTAGGCTACTGTAGTTAGTAATTATTTGCTTGTTGCAGTTGTGATGTCAGTAATATTTTCAAGTTTATTTCCGTAAATCTTCATGAAATCAATCCATACACAAACGACTTAGCAAAGATTAAATTAATTCATTAATGTCATCTCTTCTTTTATGTTTAGCAAGTTCAGCAGGCTTGATTTATATTGATCCCTCAAACCTACGTCGGAGTGGTACCATCAGTACGAGTGCTGCAGCAGCTGCGGCAGCACTTGAAGCCAGCAATGCAAGCAGCTATTTAACATCTGCAAGCAGCTTAGCAAGAGCATACAGTATTGTGATACGGCAGATATCTGATCTGATGGGTCTGATTCCCAAATACAATCACTTAGTATACTCCCAGATTCCTGCTGCAGTGAAGCTGACGTATCAAGATGCAGTTAACTTGCAGGTAAGAACATGGAAATTTTCATAGAGAAACATAATTTCAGTACAGCTGGTGTTTTCTAGGTAAAATTATAGAATTGTTGCGATTGAAAGTGACTGCTGCATATTGGCTAGTCTAAATTTCTTTGAGGGTCAGGCTGCTCAGGACTGTATGGTTAGGTTTTGAATATCTCCAAGGATGGAGATTGCATAGCTGTTCTGAACAACCTGCTAAATATTTGACAGCCCTCACAGTGAAAGAGGATTTTTCTTGAGTTTAAAGGGACTTAGCAAGTATTTTAATTTGTACCTGTTGCCACTTGTCTGTTCATGGGGTATCACAAAGAAGAATCTGGATTTGTATACTTCATACCTTTTTATCAGGTGTTTGTACACACTGGTAAGATCTTCCTGCATTTGTTTCTTCAGTCTAAAGTGTCCCAGCATGCTCAGCCTCTTACCTAAAGAGAGAGTGTGGGCTAAAGTAACTATGGTTACTTACTTCATTAAATTGGTAGTATTTAATATACATATATTCTTTCAAAAAAAGGAACTTAAGTTGATTTTGTTTAAACAATGTCTGACTGGTACATAATTAGTTCAGTCAGAATTGACTAGGGATTTCTGCTAGACATCTATTGGCATATTCTATTTGACATGAACTGTTGAGTCTGTATAAGAAGAAAGTTAGTAAGGGGCAAATAATTTAATGAAATAAAAGATTTGTACAGGTAAATGTACTGTTTACTGTCCCTTCCTTCAGGGACATGGTCATCCGTTCCATGTTATGCACATATTTTTTATACAGTGCTCTTGACTGTCTGTTTTTTTAAAGTTTATGTAAAATGCATCTGTAGAGAAAATACATATCAGACAGCAGTCTTTCCCTTCATGTATAGACATTAGTTGCAGAGACTGACAAGGCAGGAGGGACTCCAGAGTGTTCAGAAAGTATGTATCAACTTGTACCTGGACACAGTGTGTAGGGTAAAATGATATGCATTGAATTTAGTACAGAAGTCAGCTGTCAGAATAAGTCAGCTGCTTTGTGGGGGCAGGAAATCAAGGGATGCTGTTTTCTGTTAGTAGTGCTATGTAGGGATGTGGAAACCTGCTGACAGTATATTTACTTGTAATTGAGCCACATGGTATTTGTATAGCTTTGTTTTCACAGTGTGATGGAAAGAAAAGACTTATGATTTGGGAGAGGAAGGTTAGAAAGATATTTTGGGATCAAACACTGGGGTAAACAAAAAGGGAAAGAAATAAGAGAGTGTAGTTTTGTTATGGAGGAGACTAAAATAATTTTCTGTTCAGGAGATTCTTAATGGGAAAAATGAAGAGGAGAACTGTCCAGCTGAGGCAGCAAAGCTGAACAGTGGAGGTTTTGTTAGGACACAGAAATGGGGTTGAGACAGCATTTTGTTAGTGCATTAGAAGTGTGAGGGATGTTTTTGAAGACCAGAATGAAGAAAGCAGACTGATGTTGGATCAAAAAGTCCCGACAGGTCAATGGAGTTTGCAGATAGCAAGAAAAGCAAGCTGCAGAGCCAGTACTGGGAACAGGTGAAGCAAAGATGAGACCAGGAGGTGAGACTTGTATACAGACATAGTTCTCTGTGCAGGTCTTAACTTCACTGAGTAATTTGCAAGTGGTGAAGAATGGTGAAAGATCTGGCTGAAGAATTGCACAGTGGGATGAGGGCTGTTAAAGCTGATAGAAAGTCAGGAATTAAACTAGAATCACCAAGCTGTGAGCACCTGGGAGATGCTGAGTGGTCATAAGGGGAGGAGTAGAAGAGATGCCCAAAAGAGAGAGAGAGAGATGGTGAGAATGCTTTATAGATATCAAAGTATTAAGTGATGAGAGCTGCATACCACCACAGTAAAACAGCATTCTCAAAAGAGCTTTCAGAAACTGATCATTGGTAGGGGATCAGGAAGATTTCATTCTTGTCATCCAGTTCTATTGTTTGCAAAACCAGTTAAATCTCATTTTCTGTAGAATTACGTAGAAGAAAAGCTTATTCCTACTTGGAATTGGATGGTCAGTATCATGGACTCTACTGAAGCTCAGCTGCGTTATGGTTCAGCGTTATCATCTGCTGGTGATCCTGGGCATCCAAATCATCCTCTCCATGCTTCTCAGAACTCAGCTAGAAGGGAAAGGATGACAGCCCGTGAGGAAGCCAGCTTGAGGACACTTGAGGGAAGAAGGTATGAAAATAATTTGATTACTGCATGCAATATGAATTATCAGTTTTATAGTCAAATCTTACAGACATTTTAGGAATCTAATTTTGCAGCGCTGGAATGTAGTTACTGTTTTGATTTAAGTTGGCTTCCCGTGTTGTTACCACTATTTGACACACCAGATTCATCTTGAGCGTTAACTGTTTACAATGTACTGCATCTGAACTGCCTGTTCTATGCTTGTAGCTTGTTATCACTATTTTTGTGTAGAGTTCACTGAGGTTTTACATCCAAATTTCAAATATAAGGCTTATAAATAAAGTATGAAAGTGTTCTGCTGTGATGCCTGATGTCTCTGTATTGAATCCTTTTCCTTCACTAGACGTGCCACTTTACTCAGTGCCCGTCAGGGAATGATGTCAGCACGTGGTGATTTCCTGAACTACGCACTGTCCTTGATGCGTTCACACAACGATGAGCACTCAGATGTTCTTCCTGTTCTAGATGTCTGCTCACTAAAGCACGTGGCATATGTTTTTCAAGCCCTTATTTATTGGATTAAAGCAATGAATCAACAGACAACATTGGATACACCTCAGCTGGAAAGGAAAAGGTATTGAGGTTGACTCCTAGAAACAAAACTGAAGTAAAAGTGGCATAAGCTCTTTTTTTCAGTAATTGGCATTGTTCCTCAGTAACTTCTATAAATAAATGCATTAGTCTGTATGTATGTATGTGGGTGTGTGTAGTAACATACATATTATAAAAATAATTTCTCTAGTGGTTTATAATGTACCTGTGTTTGATGTCTGTTGCAGTACCCCGTTCACTTATTTTTATGCTATAAAATGTTTTCTTATTGTTGAAACTTGAGTTGGATTTTTAATTCTGTAGCAGTGCCTCTAAAAGACATACTCAAGACTATTTCTCAGTTAATGACGTGAGACATGCACTTGACATGATTACAACTTACTTAGATATCTGTCAAACATTAGTTAGAGATGACATTGGAGAAAATGTCATTGTTTGATATAATGGACTTTTTGGTTTTGTTCTCCATTTGGTTATGTGCATTTGAGACTCACCTGATATTTAAAGCACAGTAGGGAAATTAGTAGCTGAAAATCCTTGAGTTGAAAAACTGCTATTTCAACTATGGCATTTATTAATTTTTAAGATGTTTTAGGATTTCTTTTTATATTTTTTTTCATTTCAAATGCAAATTAATGCTAATAGAAATGTCCCCATATTTGTAGTCTACACCATCTGTTCTCATTTCTTATTAAGTTTTTAGGTAAGGTTCCCAAGCAGTCCTAGTCAACAGTTAAGTGCAGATCTTTGCTCCTTTCTGCTTCAGATTTTCAATACTGCAGGTCAAGCTTAACTTTCCATTTTCTCTACAAATTTAGTAACTGTAAAGTATGAGATACTGATATTTTAGATATATATTGGACTGCTGCTTCAGTTGCAATACTATGTTCTATTTATCTTGGTAATGGCAGGTTTGTTATAACCTCAAAGATGTACCAGAGGGGAGGTGTTATCAACAGTAGTTTCCTCAGAAGTAAGAATGATATAGTACAGTAATCAACTTTTTGTACTGTCTGACTTGAGTGGTTACAGCCACAGCTTTAACCCTTTTCCAGGCAATAACACACTTCCAGAAGCTGCTTTTCTTAAAAAAAATTCACATAGGGAAATCTGTCAAATAAGTAACTGTTCATTAAAGAATTGCGAAATTTGCATGAAATGCTTTTAAAAGTATGAAGGCCTAGATATTTGGAATTAAAATTGAGTGGTTCAAACAGTTGCTTCTTTTAGATGACAGACTAGTAGACTGAGTGAAGTGAACTTTTATCAGTCTTCGTCTAGTTTCAGAACACGTTTCACAATACATAAAGTGCCAGAAATTAATATTAATCAAAGTTCTTGACAGTGAAATCAAGGTTTTTAATGTGCAACTTGCAGACTTACCTTCTGAAATTACATCAGTGAGATTATGTTAAAATTTTGGAATAGTATTCACTTGCATATTTCTTCCACTAATGCAGGGTTCCTAGGATTTTATATTGATAGAGTGTTTAAAACCAAGCACCAATGCCCAAAGCTGTAACTTTTAAAACCAAAATTGGTAGGTGGCCAAATGGCTCTGAGTGATGTAGTGAGTATGGAATGAGAAGTTCTCTACAGTGCTTCAACTTTAGTTTTGTTTTTGTTATGTATAACTCTTAAGTACACTTCCTGATTATGCTACAGATATAAATGTTTTACATAATAATTTCTTCAAGATGATTGACTCTTTTTTCTTTTATTGTTGTTGTTTTGGGTGTTTTTTGTTAAGAACTCGGGAACTTTTGGAACTGGGTCTTGACAACGAAGATTCAGAACATGAAAATGATGATGATACCAATCAAAGTTAGTATACAAAAATACACTTCCTTAGTGCTTTTTCCCTTCAGCTAGCTGAGACTTCGAATAAATTTTGCTGCTTGTATATATAAAGTTGGGTTTTAGTAAGATTTTCTTAGCATTGTTACTTTACCAAGTTTCTTGTTCCATTGCCTGTTTCATTGCCTCTCATTTTGGGGCTGTCCTCTCATCTCTTTTCTCACTAATCTGCACCATTTCTGCCCTTACCTACCATTCTACATTAAAATTTGAATCCTAATTAAACTGATTTTTTGGATCTGATGAAACTGTGCTGTAAATGGAACACTACATACAGTATAGGAGTGCCTGTTCAGAAAAGCTAGGTATCGTAAAAAGAATAAAAATTATAACTAAGCAAATTAATAAGGATAATACAGCATTTGCAGAAGCATCCTGTAGAAGTATTAAATTTGCAGAGATTCTCCTCTAGTCAGGTAGCTAAGAGGGAAATATAGTAATTTTTGGCATTTTATATCCTTTGCTTTTGTAACTGTGAAGACTGATTTGAAGTCTCTGATATTTAGGTGCTACACTCAACGACAAAGATGATGACACCCTCCCAGCAGAGACTGGCCAAAACCATCCATTTTTCAGACGGTCAGACTCTATGACGTTCCTTGGCTGCATTCCACCCAATCCTTTCGAGGTTCCTCTGGCAGAGGCCATCCCCTTGGCAGACCAGCCACATCTATTACAGGTGACATCAGAGATGGTGTTTTGGAAGAAAATTGCAGTTTACTTTTTCATTCCTCACCGAAGTATATGATTGACCCAGAACACTTTTGTTGCTTTTCAGCCAAATGCTCGCAAAGAGGATCTGTTTGGCCGACCCAGTCAGGGTCTGTACTCATCTTCTGCCAACAGTGGCAAGTGCTTAGTGGAAGTTACAGTGGATAGAAACTGCCTTGAGGTAAATGTTTAGCTTTATCATTTTAAACAATATGGTAATTTAAACTAGAACCTTCATTCCTTAAAAAGACACTTTTATGTTTTTAGGGAGAATTTTATGTAGCTTTTAGAATGATAATTTGAAAGCCCGGTGCCTGTGAAAACTTGAAATCTTTATGAAAAGTATGCTTAATGTAGAAACTTGATGATGATTGATTTATAGCAGTTTTCAGGTAACATTATTAAATGCAGCAGTACAATTCTGAGTTAATTTTGGAATGCTAATTATGTAATTATTTTTGATAAAAAGATTTAAATCTTGCTATAGTCCAGTAGATTTAACATGCCTTCAGACAGTGGGGAAAATACTGTTTTTTCTATATTTCTTGAAATGATTGAAATCAGTGTGTTGCAACAGGTCAATTACAGTGTTTGCTTCTGTGTGATTTAAAATACACATCTAATGAATATATGTACTGAGAAAGCATTCTAGGCTGCTTTGAAAGTGCAGTTAAATTTTACTTCTCCTTTAGGTTCTTCCAACTAAAATGTCTTATGCAGCCAACTTGAAAAATGTTATGAGCATGCAAAATCGGCAAAAGAAGGAAGGTGAAGAACAAAATGTGCCTACAGAAGAATCTGAGAGTTCAAAACCAGGGCCTTCAGCTCATGATCTTGCAGCACAACTGAAAAGCAGCTTGCTGGCAGAGATAGGATTGACAGAAAGTGAAGGGCCACCCCTCACATCTTTCAGGTAGCTGAGTTAAAAATTACTCTTTGAAATGTTACTGCTGAATATTACTACTGAAATATTACTGATAAGTGGGTGTTTGGGACTCTGGAAAGTCTTTAAATTAAAACGAGTAAGCTTAATTTAGTTTGTGTTTCTAGTTTGTGTTTAGTAGCTTCTAAAGTGAATAGTTCAAGAGTCTTCAAAGAGGTCTGTGCAAACTGTAGACAAAGTCCTTTACTCCCTGACTTCCTGCTGCAGACCTACTGTGATGTCCTGGGTAGCCAAGCTGAGCAGTTGGAATTGACAGCTTGCTATCTGTCTGGTGGTGCTGCCCACACCTAATGCGGCTACGGATTGAACTGCCCTCCCTTCAAATTACAGATATTTTAAGAGAAATTAAGGTCTTGGTTGATGGGAGACCAGTAACAGTGAATTCCACATAGCAGCAAAAGTTACATGTTTTGGAGTAATTACCCTTTGGAAGCAAGACTTGTGTTTCTGCTGAAACTAAGCAGCTTCATGTGCTTTTGTCCACAGACTTAGCGTACTGTGTCATTGTTTATCAGGAATAAAAAACTTAGTTAAAGGCAGAGGGTAAGAAAAAGCTGAAGTACACAAAATGAGTCTGAAATTTAACTTGACTCCATGTATCTGTGATTTTTTCTTCTTTCTGTCAGGCCGCAGTGTAGCTTCATGGGCATGGTTATTTCTCATGACATGTTGCTGGGACGTTGGCGCCTTTCTTTGGAGTTGTTCGGTAGAGTATTCATGGAAGATGTTGGAGCAGAGCCTGGATCGGTATGTATTTCTCAGTGTAAGGTCATTTCCTCTTAAAACTAAATTGTGATTCTCTCTGATTATTCTGATTTTGGGGTTTGTGTTTGATTTTTTTTATTATTTTTAGATCTTGACTGAATTAGGTGGC
Source organism: Toxostoma redivivum (assembly GCA_013397375.1). NCBI lineage: Eukaryota > Metazoa > Chordata > Aves > Passeriformes > Mimidae > Toxostoma > Toxostoma redivivum. The sequence goes on along the minus strand of VXBI01004338.1, from coordinate 316,489 downwards.
TTTGAAGTAAAGGAATCGAAATTCCGCAGGGAGATGGAAAAACTTAGAAACCAGCAATCAAGGGATTTAACATTGGAGGTAAAAAATGTTAGTTTACCTTTGAATAAACTTTAATTGAAAGTTGAATTATTACAGTAACTTGATAGGAGAAGTTGAATTTCAGAGTCTGCAAGCAGGTGTCTTAAATCATACTTAGTGACTTACATTGCAATTACTCTGTAGTTTTTCCCAGTCTGGTATTTTTTGAACCTGTGCAGCAATATTCAGAAATCTTTGTGAAGCTGAAAGTCTCTCAGTATGATAATTAGTAAAGAAAAAATTCTTTTTGTATTTTTCACTAGGTTGATCGAGACAGAGATCTTCTAATTCAGCAGACCATGAGGCAGCTCAACAATCATTTTGGTCGCAGGTGTGCTACCACTCCGATGGCTGTACACAGAGTGAAAGTTACTTTTAAGGATGAGCCTGGAGAAGGCAGTGGTGTAGCACGAAGCTTTTATACTGCTATTGCACAGGCTTTTCTGTCAAATGAGAAACTGCCAAATCTAGATTGCATTCAGAATGCCAACAAGGGTACCCATACAAGTAAGTGATGCACAGAAGTTAATCTACAGAAATTCATAAAAACCTTGGGTGCTTTTTTTACATAGAAATACTTGGCCTCGTGCCAGAAACATCTCTAGTTAGCTCAGCCCAGAATCCATAAAAATTGTGTGTTAGTTCTCTGGAGCAAGGAAATGGCTTCCCCCTGCCACGCTTTCAGAAACAGGAACTTCTTGTTTTTCTCACAACAAGGGTCTGCTTTAGATGTGCTCATATTTTTTGAGCATCCTTCTCTCCAGCAGGTAATAATTGTCAAGATTTTAGCTATTAAGAGCTTATATAATTTAATATGGCCGCTCCATCTGACTTGCCATAAATACACATTAATGTTTTTGAAAGTATATATAAACTCTTGAAGTACTTTGTCATTTTTAAGTTGGTACAAACACTTGAGTGACACTTCACTTTCTTAAGCGAAGTGGTTCTGTCTCATTGATGTCTTTCAAGCTCTTCCAAAACTTAGTATTCCTTACACTGAAACTTAGGTAGGAGAGAGAAATATAAAGATGTTTAAGTTTATGAGGTTTTTTGCTCTTCAGGTCTGATGCAGAGATTGCGAAATAGGGGAGAGAGAGATCGGGAAAGGGAGCGAGAAAGAGAAATGCGGAGAAGTAGTGGCTTGCGAACTGGTTCTCGGAGAGATAGGGATAGGTAAGTGATAAACCTTTGACTTGATAAAGATATTTTGTCAAACAATTTCCTTGGATGTCATCAGGAAAAGATACTTCTAACTCCTCCAGTTAAAGGGGTCTTTTTCAGGAAAAATGTGCAGGGTAATTTCTTGAAATTCAGTCTTTAGTTCTAATTATTTAAAGAATGATTACATTTACTTCAGCATTAATAGGTTATGTCTCCACTGCAGGCCATCAGTCTCTTCTGTGAAAACAACAACAAAAACTTGTGTACTAGAATAAAATTGTGAGGTGGTTTAGAAACAACAATGCCATTGGTGGCATGTCTGAATGCTGTATCCAAAACAGGGGTAATACTAAAATCTCTGGTTCGTTTTGATTCTCTTGCTGATTAATTCTCTCCAAGCAGCTATGAGCAACACTACTATTCCAGCAGTAAAGCTAATGCTAATATGAATGTGTGCAAATAATATTATCCCAGAGGATTTTTGCAGTTTTCCTCTGAAATGAGTACAAACTGCTCTGATTATTTTAAGGGACTTCAGAAGACAGCTGTCCATTGACACACGGCCTTTTAGACCAGCATCAGAAGGAAATCCTAGTGATGACCCTGACCCTCTCCCAGCACACAGACAAGCCCTTGGAGAGCGGCTCTACCCTCGAGTGCAAGCAATGCAACCAGTAAGACTTCCCTAATACACTTAATGATTGCTCTTGTCATCTTGTAATGTAAAAATTTATTTCCTTATCCATGATTGAAATAATTGAAACATAATTGGAAGTATTTGAACATGTAAGACTGATTTTATTTTCTTTTTAATTTTGTTAAGATTTTGTTTTTCAAATTTATTGTTTAGTTTAGGAGGTATCTTGTAATGTATGCTCTATTTAAAATACTAAAACTTTCATAAGATAGTATTTGAAAATGAGAGAACTGGAGGAGAATAGTAAGACCTATCACTCCTTTATCCCCAGGCATTTGCAAGTAAAATCACAGGAATGTTGTTGGAATTGTCTCCTGCTCAGCTGCTTCTGTTACTAGCTAGTGAAGATTCCCTTAGAGCAAGAGTTGATGAAGCAATGGAACTCATTATCGCACATGGCAGGTAAAGTATCAAAAGTGAGAATTGATTTTGTGGCCAAAGCACTTGTACTGTTCTACATCTAACTCCAATATATGCAGCTTATTCCTTGATAGTCTAGATACTTTTCTTTGGACAAGTAACTTTTTGGCTTTGGTTTAATCTATTCTGACTGGTTTCAGAATATGACAGTTCCTTATTGAGAGCAGCCCTGCTGAGAAGGACTTGATGGGTGCTGGTGGATGAGAAACTGGACATGAGCTGGCAATGTGCCAGATGTGTTCTGGGCTGCATCAAAAACAGCGTGGCCAGCAGGTTGAGGGAGAGGATTCTGCCCCTCTGGTGAGACCCCACCTGCATTGCTGCATCCAGCTCTGGGGTCCCCAGCACAGGAAGGACATGGACCTGTTGGAGCAAGTCCAGAGGAGGTCACCAAGGTGGTCAGAGGAATGGAGTACCTGTCTTATGAAGAAAGCCTGAGAGAACTGGACTTGTTCAGCATGGAAAAGAGAAAGCTTATGGGTGACCTAATTGTGACTTTCAAGTCCCTGAAGGGAATCAACAAAAAGATGGAGAGGGACTTTATACAAGAGCATATAGTGACAGTTCAAGGGGAATGGCTTCAAACTGAGAGTAGGTTTAGATTAGATAACAAGAAGAAATTCTTTACTGTGAGGATAGTAAAGCACTGGAACAGGTTACCCAGAGAAGATGTAGATCCCTGAAGGCGTTCAAGGCCAGGTCGATGGGGCTCTGAGCACCTTGGTCTAGAGGAAAGTGTCCCTGCCCACAGAAAGGGGGTTGGAACGATAATCTTCAAGGTCCCTTTCTAACCCAAACCATTCTATCATTCTGTGAGTCTGTAATGGTGAAATTAAATCTGCCTTTTTATTCCCTTCTCAAGGGAGAATGGTGCTGACAGTATATTGGATCTTGGATTGCTAGACTCTTCAGATAAAGTGCAGGTAATGAGCTGTTGCACAAAAATTATGTAAGATTCAGTTTTATCAGTTAATTTTCAAACCAGAAGCAATTGGAAGCTTTCTTTATCATGGAAGACAAAGTTCTGTTTAATCATTTTCTTTTGAAAGGATTAACAGTAATTAGTCAAAAGTATACAATGTCATCATTAATAAATATCACAGGAATTCTTAACCAATGAAACCTGAATCTTTGGGACTAGTAGCAAATAGCTTGATGTGTGTCAGTAACTAGAACTAAGTTTGTTAATTGCTGTTTTGACTTTCAAAACAGGAAAATCGAAAGCGACATGGATCCAGCCGCAGTGTAGTAGATATGGAGTTAGATGATACAGATGATGGGGATGATAATGCACCACTTTTCTACCAACCTGGAAAACGAGGTTTTTATACACCAAGACCTGGTAAAAACACAGAAGCAAGATTGAATTGTTTCCGAAACATTGGCAGGTATGCTACCATTAACTTTTTAGTCTGAAAAAATGTAAAAGACAATCATACACAAGACATAGGAGAGTACTGATAATCCAGGCTGGACAATTTTTTTTTAATGGTCTCTATTTCTCACACTGAGCCTAAATAGTGGGGAATTTGCATATGTCAACTTGGGATTTCTTTTCCCGTTAAATTTTTAATTTTTTATTGTTTTTTTAATTATCTATGTCCATGATTTTCATTTGTGACCAATAAATTCAGAAAGCTAGCTCCAGCTTAATTCTTAAAATATTTGAACTCTTAAATGTGAGTTTATTGAAAGATCTCTAGTGTAATTTCTGCTGTACCAAAACAAACTCCAAATATATTTTTTCAGAATCCTAGGATTGTGCTTGTTGCAGAATGAACTATGTCCCATCACGTTAAACAGACATGTAATCAAAGTTCTACTTGGCAGAAAGGTAAGTTGAACACAAAACTTTAATTTCCTGAATTTACTTATCATCTATGAAACTGTGTTTTTCCCCCAACTACATATGTATTAACTAGTTGAGTTGATACTGTAATTAATTTGAGGACTGTTAATTTTTTAATTTCCTAGATTTTGAACAGAGTAGATGTAGTAGAAGTCAGGCATTTGACTAAGATGTAAAGATTTGCAATAGGTTAGCCTTCAACTCTCTTCAGAAGCTACAAAGTATCTCTGCTTTTTTTCTTCCTGAGACTCAGAAATGATAGTGTTAGACAGTGCTAGGCAATAGCTTACATAAAAGCATTTTTTGGATATTTGAGAGAGCTCATGGAATTAATTTGTAATTAAAATTTTGTGTCAGGTGTAGGTATAATTTAATTCAGAGCAATAATTATCTAAACTTTTGACCAAAACTTGTACCCTGGCCCAGTAAATACTAATAATGTACAGCACTTTTTGATGCATTAGTCAATGGCATTGTAACTTCTGTCTGATCAAACAAATTTAAACCAGGGTTTGTTACTGCTGGTCTTTCTTTAAATTCAGTTTTGATCACATAATCAGTTATCTAACATGGTGTAATCTTTAATGAAAAAAGAGTTAATGGCAGAAATGACCTTTAAAAACCCCTTGGTGTCTTCAAGAGGGATTGTCTTCTAATCCTTCTCTTCAGGTTTTTCTTCTTGAATATGTATTCCTTCCAGTATTCTAATGTACCTTCTAAAGCAGACTGAAAGTAGGATTTTAATTGCATTAATTTCTAAGTGTTTGTATCCTTTGTTGCTAGTGCATAGACCTGGCACAGATCACATAATTTTGAATACATTCTTAAACACCTGTTATGTTTCAAACTTTTATGCTTTTTTTTATAGGTGAACTGGCACGACTTTGCTTTTTTCGATCCGGTTATGTATGAAAGCCTTCGGCAGCTCATCCTCGCTTCCCAGAGTGCAGATGCTGATGCAGTGTTTGCAGCAATGGATTTAGCCTTTGCAATAGACCTGTGTAAGGAGGAGGGTGGAGGGCAGGTAAGCATGGCTGAATCTGTGCTCTGTAGTTTGAGTTCGACAGCTGATGCCAGTTGTAGTGTGCACATAATCCATAACATTTTACTCTTCCTGGATTCAGTGTGGTGACACTGAAGTGTGGTTAGACACTGAAGCCTGGATTTTTTTCTTTGAAAATTATATAGAGCCTACCATAGACCCTGGCAACTGAAGTCAACTGTAGGGAATCTTTAAAATTAACCTGTAGTAGTAGATTTTGCTTGGGTTTGGAGGTATATTAAGCAATAAATCACTCTGCCAGCGTACTGTGGTGGTTTTAATAAACTCATTTCCTTTATATCCCTTTTCTTCTCCCCCTTTTTAAATGTTCCTTATTTCTTTGCCATAGGTTGAACTTATTTCCAACGGTGTAAATATACCAGTCACTCCTCAGAATGTATATGAATATGTCCGGAAATATGCAGAACATCGAATGTTGGTAGTAGCAGAGCAGCCTCTACATGTAAGTCTTTAGTGGTGTTTTTTTAAAAAAGAAGAAAAAAAATCTGTAATACTTCAGCCAGTTAATTGTTCTCATTGTGGTGTTGCTAATCAGGTTTCTTTAAAGTCTTGACAGCTTGATTAAAAGTGTTCTATTTTTTTTTGTAATTGTATAGCTGTTTATGCAGTATTATGAAGACTGAGTACTTTAAGTAATTTCTTTTATAGTGGGTCTAATTGGTTAAATATATATGTTCATTTCTTGAGCTCAAATAGCACAAATACTCTTGGAACTTTGGCTTTGTAATTGGCAGCTACTTTGTTCTAATAATTTATTACCTTTGATTTGTTTGCATCCTTGTTCTAAGGAAAAATCATTTATAAAACTACTTCTACTAGCCTGGCAAGAAACATAAAAACTGACTAGAAAACCATATTAAAAATTATTTGCCTTTTTTAAGCCCTTGTCAAATAATACATACAGAAAAAATGTTAGGAATGATATTTTTGTAGACAGTTAATGAAGGCCAGAGTCACATGATGCTACATCGAAATATTGTTGCTTGTGCTCATTGTGGTTTCCTGCTGCACATTCGAGATAGGGGAGCGGGCTGCCAGATTACCTCTGTGCAGCTGAGGTCCAAATTCTCACAGAAAGAACACGTTCCTGGAATTAAGATACTTGATCTCCTTTTCTGCATATATTAATAGTTTGACTCTTGTTTATTTTAAGAGTTGAAAACCCTTACACTTATATTCATTTTGGAATTTTCTAAAGCAAATTGATTCATAGTATTCCATTTTGAATATGGAATTTCCTTTTTTCTCAGGATGCTACTTACTTATATAGAATATAAGTGTGTGTGTGTATATAAGAATGTATGTGTGTGTAATATTTTTGAAGCAGAGTTGGCATTTGTCTGAGGAAGCAAAGTAAAAGTAACATGCCAGATGTGTTTTTTAAAATTCTCATCAGATTCAGTGCAGCTTAGCAAAATACCTGAACATTTTAGCATTAAAAGACTGTGCTTCTGCTCCTGGTGAAATACTAGCTCAAACCATTACTGCTTTCTTTTGCTCTAGTAGGTATTGTGTAAAAAATGGTGCAGTTCTTTGTTTCAGAAGATTTGCATCTCAGATGATAAAGCTTCAAAAGAAAAGAACAGCTCAGAGAATAATGAATCTTGAGTTACAGGGGATTTCACACGAAACTTTTCAGTAATGCATTTAAAGTCAATCTTAGAGGGTTACAATGTGCATTTTGTGGTTTTCATTTAAGGCAATGAGGAAGGGGCTCCTGGATGTACTTCCAAAGAATTCATTAGAAGATTTGACAGCAGAGGATTTCAGACTTTTGGTTAATGGCTGTGGTGAAGTAAATGTGCAAATGCTAATCAGCTTTACCTCTTTCAATGATGAATCAGGTATGAAATAACTTACTTACGAACAGAGTTGCAGGGATAACACTGTTTTTTCTGTGTAGAGTAGTTACCAGCATTAAACTGAATTATCTCTTAAAATCTGACATTAGTTAATATTCCAGTTATTAAAAGCTATAGTAAAGTTATTACTTGGGATTTTTTTTACATTCCTTTGAAAGTACTTACTTTCAGTTAAGGAAGGGTGGAGAAAGCATGTTTTCCAACTCTGCTGTTACTAGATCTTAAATACATGGATTGTATTACTGGTAGTATATCTTTCTTGCGAAAATTCATTAGAACTATAAATGTGATGAATGCAAGTTTAATGCTTCTTGCATAGTTTTTAAACTGCATTTAGCTGCAGTTGGGCCTTTTGGTAAGGAGGGAGGAGAGGGAGTGGTACTGAGTTATATAAATGTTAGCCTTGCATTCAAAGCTATTAGTTCTGAAATTACTGGTCTCCAATATCAGAACTTAATGGATGTGTTTGTAGCTGAGATTCAACTTGCAGCACACATAAAACATGTCTCTTAATGTTATTGTCCAGTGTAGCAGCTGAATTGCATACCTTTTTATTTCACACAGGAGAAAATGCTGAGAAGCTTTTGCAATTCAAGCGTTGGTTTTGGTCCATAGTTGAGAAGATGAGTATGACAGAAAGACAAGATCTGGTAAGTTGTCCATTCCCATTGGAAACATGCAGAAGAATCGGAATAACTGGTGTCAATATTAATCTTAACTGTGTCTATCTGAAGAGACTTTGTGAAGAGCAGGGTAGTAGGGTTGGGTGTAAGACTGTTGGTTCTGGAAACAACAGGTGTGAATCCTAGACCTTCTTATAACTGACAGTAAGCATGGTGTGTCCTTCTCTCTGTTCCTAGGTCTCTTACAGAAGCACAGTTTCACTCTGCACAGTTGCTCTTAAGATGAGTAACTGTGGTTACTTAACTGTGGTGTGGGATGGTAGGGTTTTGAGGTCGAGTTCTCTCCATGGATCATCTACTCACCTGCTTTCTGTGTATCCTGAGGGCAGTATGTGTGTCCTGTCTGTAAGATGTCAGTAATGATACCATGTCCTTCTCAAAGCCCTGTAGGAGTAACTGATGAGAAGCATGAAATAATAAGATATTGTTCAGGGGATTTAATTTTAAAAAACTTGCCTGTAAATTTTATTTGTTATACACTTCTTAAATCTGTTTTTAACTTCCTACTCTTGAAGGTAGTCTCTCCCTTACAGTCTACTTAAAGGAAACAAAGAGTACTCTGAAAAGTGGAAATCCTAGAGCACATTTTTCAAGGAGTGTCTACGGATACACCTTGGTGGTGACTCAGTATTCACAACTGAGATAATAAACCAAATGCTCTCTGTTGCTGCCTTTTGTCTGTACTAGTACTACATTCTTTAGTCTCTAACTGGTTTGTGAGAGATTCCTGATTCAATTTGTATTGATGGCTGTCACCACCTTCCCAGATGGATTTGGGGACATGCCACTTACTGAGGATTTGTTGATAGAGGATAATTTTGAGTGCTGCTTTTATCAGTTTTATGAATGAGTTGACAAAGGGAAGTGAAGGAAGCTATTACAGAAGCAAGTAGCATGACTGTGGAGTTTAGTTTGGAATATTGAAGAGAACATAGTATGATGAAATTTGCTGTGACTGTGCAGTTCATTTTTAACCTATCCCTACACAAATTTGTAGGCATCCCAGCCTTGTAAATCATAATTTTAAATGCTGTCTTCTTTTTTCAGGTTTACTTTTGGACCTCAAGTCCATCATTGCCTGCCAGTGAGGAGGGATTCCAGCCTATGCCATCCATCACAATAAGGCCACCAGATGACCAACATCTTCCAACAGCAAACACTTGCATTTCTCGCCTTTATGTCCCACTCTATTCCTCTAAGCAGATTTTGAAACAAAAATTGTTACTCGCCATTAAGACCAAGAATTTTGGTTTTGTGTAGAGTATAAAAAGTGTGTATTGCTGTGTAATATTACTAGCTAAGTTTTGTAGATTTTTCCATTTGTCTATAAAAGTTTATGAAAGTTAATGCTGTCATACCCCTGGTGGTACTTCAAAGATTTAAATGCAAACATTCCTGTACTAAATTTGTAACATAAAGGCCTAAGGAGCACTAGCAATATGTGACTGCAACAGTTTGCTAGTTAATGACTCCTTTGCCTAACCCCAGCCAAAGATGACAGCAGAACAATATAATTTACACTGTGATTTATCTTTTTGCTGAGGGAAAATATGTAAAATGTTCTGAAAATTCACTGCTGCCTTTGTGGAAAGTGTTTCAGCAAAGGTTCTTGTATAGAGGGAGTAGGGAATTTCGAAATAAAAAATTAAGTATGTTCTGTGTTTTTAACTTTTTTTTAATGGTGTTTAATTTGTGGTTGGCTGCAGTTGTGTAGCATGTATATTGAACTTGTAAAAAGTTCCTGACAGCTCAGATCCCAGAGTTGGGATTGTTCACTTATGAAACCACTTCCATTGCAATTTTTGTTCTATTGCATTGAACTCTGGCACATCAGATACCATCACTAATATTTTGCATGTAATCTGTACCTTTAGTGTTTTTTTTTCCCTGTACATATATGATGAGGCCAATGCACAGTATTTCATGGTTCACAATCAACATTTTTGTATCCTTGTTACAGTGAACAGACAGTCAGGAGATTGTTCCACTACCAGGTCTAACCCAACACTTGTACTACATTATCTAACTATGTAAACTCAGCCTGGGCACTTTCTGGTAACTGTAAAATGTTTATAAGATCATGATTATTGAAGATACATTTTTTGGAAAACTTTAATGTTCGTGAGCTGCTTAACTTCTTTTGTATCTAGCCTTTTTTTAAGTATCTTGTTACAGTTTTTTAATAAAGAAATTACACACAAAATACCAAGTCATACTGAAGAAACAATAGTTTTTATTTATTAAGCCATTTATACTTTAGCTAACAGCGTACACTAAACACAGTTGTTCATTAAAAATCTGAATTTTGTAGCTGAAAAATTGACATGCAGAAGACATTTAGCCCACATTTTACAGTTAGCAGAGACTCCTGAAAGAAATGGGCCAGGCAACCCCTCCTTTTAACAGAATTGGTTTGAAGGAAAAGTGGCTTGTTCTGAAAAATCTCAAGGCAATTAGGTTAGAATAAAATTCTTGAACTTCATTGTAGTGAGTTCTACTGTATGTTCACTTTTGAAGTAGTTGGTTGCTTTTGGGGAGGCCAGTCTTTGACCATAATCTAGGACATCTTTTCCCTAAGGCTTGAGAGATTTTTGAGAGTTAGGAATTGGTTAATGAAGAAAGGAGCTACTTTTTCTGTGTCAAAAAAAATTTATGAGACCGTAGCAGACTGAAGTATTGAGGGATAAAGGCTTTTGTGGTAGTGATGTTCTTTCTTACTTTTCCAACCCCATTAGTCCATGTTAATGATTTTTTTCTCTCTTTTTTTGGGAAGACCTGAAGTATTGTTACATCCAAATCCCAGTGGAACTCACCCTTGTCAGAGTTCTTTTGGGTTTTTCTTTCTGTCAGCTAGTTTTAGGATGACTAAAAGTTACTTACATCTGGTTTTCAAAAAAGCCTCTGTTTTCATAATTTATTTAGTTGCTAAAGTATGGAGTACAGTTGATACCACAAATTCTGATCACCAGTTGCCAAATTGATGCTGAAAATCCTGTTTTCTAAATAAGGCAGACTGTTTCAGGCTTGTGTACTTAAACTGCAGATAGATAAATAGATACGGAATTATTTCTGCAGGTACTAATACTTCCTCTGAATCAATCATCCTAGAAAAGGATAGTTTCAATGTACAAGAATTTGAGTCTGTTCTAGATTTCCTGTTGTGACCTCCAGCATATCTTGAGTTCAAAACTGTATTAGATTTTACTATGCTAAAAGTTAAAAAACAATACAGCCTCACAAATCTAGGTAGAGGCATTTTAGTATAGAGAAAATTCATGCTGGTATGGCTGTTCTCTTATACTAATGAGGCTAAGTTACAAAGGTACAAAGCAACATCTACCTTATGCCTGACTATCAAACTGCTGTGATTATTTCCTCTACCAAAACTGCCTCTAACTGAAATGTGCAAAGTTAGTAGAAAGCAACAAAAGAAACTGTTTAGAATAGGCATCAGAGCTCCAGTCTGTAAAATAAAGCTCCGTCCCTCACAAAGCTTTGTGAGGCTTGATGTACTAAGAAGTATCCAAGGCCCTTGGATGAAAGGCCACATATACATGTAAAGTACTGTGTATATATATATATGTATTGTGTGTATATGTATATAAGTGTATGTGTATGTATAACATATAAATATATGTTATATGTATATATATTTCTGTATATAGCTTAAACATTTTTTAAGTCCTGTAATGTATAGTTAGACAAAAGTTATGCAAATAGCACAGTAGCTCACCATATATACACACACAAGGCATTCTGATAAGCAGAGAGGGAATTTAGAATGATATATGCTGTCGTCATTGACTTGAAATATGTATGTAGCTTTATAAATAGCTTTTTTTCCTCTGTATGGTATATTTAAACTATATCAAGATTTTAATAAGAAAAATGTTTATTAAAATCATACACCTCCTCTCCCTTTGACTTAAGCCCTTCTGTTAGTTCACTTAAAATGTGGTAGAGAAACTAGTTAATTCTGTAATCTTACACTTTTTTAATAGTCTTAAGTCCTTAGCTATTCACCATTGCTAAAAGAGGAGATAAAGGTAGCTACTAATAAAATGTTATGACCAACTACTAGAGTAGGTCCTAATCTGAATCTATGGAAAACTGATTCTTTAGTGCTAATTTCCATGACTAATTTTTGGCTGTGGTTTCTTTTCCTTAGCTAGCTGTATCCACAAGATAAATCACTTACTCCAGCTTTGATGATTTTCCAGGAATGAAAAATTGCCATCAAATGGTCATTCTTACCTGTGTGGTTTGGAAGTGATCCTTCTTTTCTGCAAGTTAGTCATTTGGTCACTAGATAACAAGCAGTGATAAAGCTGTAAACTGGCAAACTTGTGAATCCAAACCAATACCCTTGCACAACAGCATCCAGGGAGGAAGAGGAAAGGAAATTTTCCTCAGCTCTTAAACAATGTTTATCTTTGTATGCAATTGTGCAAATCATACAGCCCTGCTGTTTTTCAAAAGTTTACTTCCATGCATCTGAAGAGAAGTGTGTAGGGAGCAGGGCTGCAGCTCTCCATGGTAGTTGGCATGCAGGGGGGAGAAGTTCCCCAGCCACCATCAGCCACCTCCTGTGTGGTTGCTTCTCAGGAAGAGCTGGAATTCAGCACAGCTCCTGGTCACCCATAACACCATGTAAAAGATGGTTCACTAAGATTTTATTAACCTCCTTTCTATGCTTGCTGCTGTTCCCTAACTCCCGCTTTACAGGGTCCCGTAGCCTGTGGATCGTGTCTGTGCATCTGCAAATGCCATTCTGAGCTGCTGCTGTGTCTGTGCTCTTCACTTCACGGACACTTGGATTTTTCTGGTTTCCTCTCTGTAAGGCAAACTGGATACCTCACTCAGTTGCTCTGATTCCCTTCCTCTTTTCAAGCTCTGTAGAATTTGACCTTTTTCCTGAACTCATCAGTTTGCATATTTAGTAACAGGTCTGCTAAAATCAAATAGAAAATTCTGCATGTCCAGATTAACTGGATTTCAGCATGTGTGGCATTAGCTTATTCTGAGGTAGAATGTATGTTCACACATTAGAATGCATAGGTGAATGGGTCATGTGAAAGCTTCAGGGACTACCTGGAACTCTCAGTGCTGGAAGTTTCCACATGGTCTCCATGGGGAGGACATGAACAGGCTTCAAAACTGGAATGTGGCCTCTACCACAGTGCAGTTGTTGCCCATCAGGACTTCTGACTTCATCAGGAGCTCCGATGGATCCTCTGCTAGTTGGAGATTGCTTTTGTGGCTTTCATTTGCAGCTAGTTCAGATTTGCTGAATTGAGAAGCATGGAGGGCTTTTAATTTTTTAGGTATTTTTAATGGATTTTTTGTGGGGTTGTCTAAGAGGATAACTTCATGTCTTGCTTGAAACACAGTCCTGTGACAGACTCTTTTCCCCCTTTGTCAATGGCTTAATATAAAGGTATTTTTTGTGTATTATCACCACAAACTACTAATATAGTAATAGACTATTTAGTATAACAAGAGGCAGTTGGTTGCTCCCAGTGTTTCAGGACTTCTCCGTAATGGTGAAAGTTCAGTATCCCTTTGTCCAGTGGCAGTGACAGCTAACCAAATGAGTATGCTTGAATACTGCAGTCATGTAAACCTATTGGAAAATAGATTGTTGCCACAACCTATGGCTAAAAGAGTCTGCAAGGAGACTGCAAGGAGACTTAAGGAAATTTTAGGCTTTAGACATACTGAAATTATTTGCAAATTGGTTTTCTGAGAGTTAACAGTGCTAAGCTGAAAAGCAGGTTTCAGTTTAATTTATAAATGAAAATTCTTCAATTTACCTGAAACGGCATTTTCATATACAAAAGTGGACTTATAACCCATTTTAAAAGACAGCTGAGTATTTCCCCCAAAAAGTAACACTTTTTGGGGGAGGGAAGAAAGAGGCATTACGGTTAAAGCAGTGATGACTATGTTTCCCGGAGCAGGACAGCTGCTGCAGCAGTGAGGAACTAAGGGAGGAATACGGCTTCCACCACTTGTCAGGGAGCTTGTTCTAAATAGGACATTGTAGGTACAGCTGAGTAATCTGAAATCTTGCAAAATTGTGCATAATGAATTTGTATGCACTTGTCTGTATTTCAGTGCTGTGCACACGATTTAATTTATATAAAACAAAGCTAACAGAAGTTGGCATATTTTTGTGGAGATGCAAGAACAGCCACATGCTGTTTGGTTAATCCTGTCCAGTATTTTTCTTTTTTTTGTGCATCTTTAGGCACCATGTAAGTAGACATTTGCTGTGCATAATAAGGGCAGGTGTTTAGGAAGTTATCTCTAAATACTTGAACATTTTTCTATTGCTGATTATATTAATTTATGGTAGATCTTTATCCCCACCACGACATGGCATTTCCTTATTTAAGGAACTCTGAAACAGTAGCCAGGACAATCAGATTTGGGGTCTAAAACAACTGGTAGGCAAGTCAATGTCATTTAATACTAATAGTCTGCTGCTTGTTGGTTTTGGTCCAGAAACTCATGCATTTTCCCCTTAAACCACCAGCAAACTTTGTATTACATACATCAATAGAATTTGTCTGTAAATGAGTCGATTGGGTTTGCTCTACATCAGTCAGCGTTCCTCTAATTGCTCTGGACAAAAAGCTGGAATCCCTGGTAGTCCACATGCTTGATATGAATGGAGCTGTTGTTGGACGTAAAGATTAAGCAGCTTGTGGAGGTATCTCTGGGAAATCAAACTTCAAGGATGTCTCAGAAATAACAGTACTCAGGTTACAGCAGATATTGTTAATGTGATTCCACCTTTTCTCATTTACTGTTTGTGTGTTCCTGCCGTGCTTTTCAGTCGCTGCTCAGGCACGTGTTTCTGCTCCTCAGAAAACTCCATGGAAGAAAACCAGAGCTGATGTTTACTCACAGATCTCACCACGGAACTCTTCTTATCCCCAGCACTGGTGAGGCTTGAGCGTCTCTCTCACAAGGCATTGAAGAGCCGCAGAAAACAGAGGAGCCCAGCTGGCCTGATTCCCCCTTCCCATGCTTGGGAATGGACAGAGGGGCGGTCCCAGTCACTGTGGCAGCCAGGTGCCTTTAAAAAAAATACCCAAAATTCTTAAAGACGCATGAATTCTTAAAACAGCACTGCAAGTTACCATTCTAGAAAGCGAACACCTGAATCTTTTGAAGCTCTCTCTACTTGCAAGAAAAGACAGAAATATCAATCATACGTTCACTGACGGGCCTTGGCAAGCGCCTCCAAGCGCTGCAACTCCGTGTTTGTTACGCAATTCCTGAGTCCTCCCCGGGGGGAGGAGCGGAGCGGGGGCTCCGGGAGTGGCGCGGCGGCGGCAGCGCAGCCCTGCCCTGCCCGGCCAGGCCCCGCGGCCTCCCCGCCCCTCCGGGCGCTGCGCTGCCTCCGGGGGGATCCCGGGCACCCCGGACCTGCTGCTGCGGACAGCCCTGGAAAGGGCACGGGCCCGTCCCCCCGCGCTCGGGCAGCGCGGCCCCGGGGAGCGCTGGTAGCACCTGAGGCGGATGCGGGCCTCGAAGTGGAGGCCGCGGGGTCCGGGCAGCGCCGCCCCTGCCGCCCCGCGGCTGCTGCACCTGCCGGGCCGGGAGGCTGGAGCTCGTCCTCTCTGCCCCGAGCTGCCGTGGAGGCAGGTGTGGGTGTTGGTGATATTCCTGGCTTCCCAGGCCCTGTGGGCCAGGAAAGTCTGCCCCTGGGAGGCGTCTGAGCTACGTTCTGATGTCCCCCAGTGTAACCGTGCTAAGCCAGGCTGAGGTGTTCGAAGAGAAAGGATCATCATGGCAGAAAAACCCAGGTGGTCTTCCTGAACCCTTGTGTTTCATCAAGTATTCAAAAACAGGTGTGCTGTATTAAATTCAAGTGTAAGAAACCCCTTACTATTTCCCCCTGAACAGTTACACGCTGTACCCATAGTGAAGTGCATGGTAGTCCTGTGATTCCCTCAAGCATGTGGAACCAGCAGGTGTTGTGCTCCTCAGATGCTGTGCAGTGCAAGCCATCTCTCCCAGGAATGGTGATGGTATTCCCAGTCTCACTGCTGTGTTGCCCAGGGCTGGCCTGAAAGCTTTGGGAGCTCATGGGATGCAACTACTAGTGTGAGTGAGGGTTCATGGTCACGTACCATGGAGTGTGTGTGTCCACATCACAGTGCTGGCTCTGCCAGCACCTTTAGCTTTTTCCCTGGCTGCAGCTGATGTAGGGCATGTAGCCCAACAGCTGTAGCTGTGGGGTGATGGTTATATGTGTGTATATATGTTAATTATTTTCTAGTTTGCAGGATTTGAAATTAATGGAAGGCATTTCAGTACCCCAAGGAGTTTTTGTTGTCCATTTGGTTTATTGTCATCACCAGAAGAGCTTGTCTCTCGCAGTTGCAGAATAACTGGGATGTGATGTACTGGAGTGTGTCCAGCAAAGGGTTGGTGATTAAGAGACTGCAGCATCTGTCATACAAAGAGAGGTTGTGATTGCTGGGACTGTTCAGCTTGGAGAAGACTCTAGGGGATTTTGTGAGTGTGCGAAAATACCTAGTGAAGGGAATAAAGGAGACAGAGCCAGGCTCTTCTCAGTGGTGCCCCATGGTGGGACTAGGGGCATTGGTCATACACTGAAGTACAAGAGGTTGCATTTACATGTAAGAAAACACTTTTTTTTTTTCTGATAGTGGTCAGGTGCTGGCACAGGTTGCTCACAGAGGTTGTGTGGTCTCCATTCTTGGAGATACTGAAGCCTCATCTGGATGTGGTGCTGGGTAGTCTGCTCTGGTTGACCCTGCTGGAGCTGGTGGCCTGTGCCCACCAGTTTCAGCTCTTTTATGCATTTGGATCATGTTGTCTGAACAGAACAAAGCACATACACATTATAGACTGGGTGCCCTTTGTCATTGTGAATGTTGACTGT
The DNA here is from genome assembly GCA_013397375.1 of Toxostoma redivivum. Taxonomy (NCBI): domain Eukaryota; kingdom Metazoa; phylum Chordata; class Aves; order Passeriformes; family Mimidae; genus Toxostoma; species Toxostoma redivivum. The sequence goes on along the minus strand of VXBI01004338.1, from coordinate 299,750 downwards.
TTTATGCACCATCATAGCATTAAGAAAAAGATCTGGGGTGCAGATCTAAGGTAGTGTTGACCTAGTGACTTCTACCTTCTCCTGCCCCTCACACTCCTGTCAGTGTCCCTGGATCCACGAAGGCAAGACAGGGAATGCATTATGCTCCTTCAGCACAAGATGCTGACTGCTCAGAAGCTTCAACAGTGATCAGAATGTGCCATGCACTTGAAACTGAGTTAGAGAAGATGGGATTGTCTTGTAGCCACTAGCTGCATGCCTGCCTGCCAATTTAGAGCCTGTCTGTGAAAGGCTCCTTTCACAGCAACCTGCCTGTGAAACCCCTCTGCCCCCCAAAAGTGATAAGGGAGGTGGGATACATAGGCTGAGCAGGAGGTTCCAGTATGGTGTAGTCTCTGTGACTGACCTTTCCTTTTTTAAAATTAAAAAAAAAAAACCCGAACAACCAAAACCATTTATTTAACAAAATACTGGTACAGTTTTTAAAACCACAGGACAGTCAGCCTCTCCTGAACCCCTGGAAAGACGATGAGATAGCTCACCCTGCAGTCTATCTCTAAGCACATGGAAGTCAATCATCAGGAGTAGTCACCACGGATTCACCAAAGAGAACTCATGCTTAACCAATCTGATTACCTTCTGTGATGGGACAATTGGCTGAATAGACAAGGGGGAGCAGTGGATTTTGTCTACATGGGCTTTAGCTAATGTCTCCCATGGTACTCTCATAGGCAAGTTCAGAAAGTGTGAGCTGGATGAGTGGATGGTGAGGTGGATTGAGCACTGGCTGAATGGCAGAACTTGAAGGATTGTGGTCAGCCTCACAGGGTCTGGTTTCAGGCCAGAGCACTGGTTGTGTCCCCCAGGGTTCAGTGCTGGGCCCAGTTTTGTTTAACTTATCCATTAATAACTTGGATGAAAGGGACAGATCCCTCCTCAGCAAGTTCACTGATGGCACAAAGCTGGGAGGAGCAGCTGATACCCCAGAGGGCTGTGCAGCCCTTCAGAGGGACCTCAGCAGGCTGGAGACATGGGCAGAGAAGAACCATCTGAAACTCAAAGGCAAATGCAGGTCCTGCACCTGGGGAGGAATAACTCCAGGGACCAGTACAGGATGGGGGTGACCTGCTGGGAAGCAGCTCTGCGGGGAAGGATCTGGGGGTCCTGGAGGACAGCAAACTGTCCATGAGCTAGCAGTAGCTGGGCTAACAGGGAACACTTTTGCAGTGTTTCCATTTTCAAGGATGTGAGCTGGTGCAGAAGCAGATGGAGTTGTTGGCTGGATGCCAGGCCCTGAGAAGGTGTGTGCTGGGACAAGGTGCCCAACCTGCCAACCCTAAATTCTCTCAATTCCAGTGACTTACTGTAACCATCTCTGTCCTGGGAAGTAAAAAACAACTCTCATGACCTTTAGCAGAGACTCTGCAAGATGATGCTGGGAAATCTGTCTCATGTAATTGAGTAATATTTAAAAATAGAATAAAGTGGTAGAATTGTAACCCAGAATGTATTCACTGGGCATCTGGGGTATCTATGCCAGCTATGCAATGTGCATGTATGTTTGGCTTTTGTTTGTTTTTTAAAATGTGAATGGCATTATTTGCTTGAGGATATTTTCCAAACTGAAGTAAAGGAATGCTTCTTATTTTGTGGGTAGTTTCAAGCAGACTGGGTAGGGGAAGGACTTTGGCACCTCCAGGAAGGTAGAAATGGTGCTCAAAACCTTCAGCTCCCCTTCTCTGCTGTATTATATGTAACACCTTGCATACTGCTTGTGGTTAGTTATCCTCTACAGCAGTGTCAGTGGGATCTTGGAACCAACTCAGAAAGGCATCCTGCTGGCTAAACTTCTGATCAGTGAGTCACCAGCCCTTCTGCAGAGGTTACTGCATGCTGACCTGACAGCTCCTCACAGCAGTTGTTTCTAGTAGGTGCTTGGTGACATGTCTGCAGGGATGCAGGGATGCAGGGATTGATCCTGGGAGCAGATGTCCCCAGCCAGAAGGTGAAGGCCCTGCTCAGAGTACCCTCTCTGCTGTTTTCACTGGCCTGTTTCCTAAATATCAGCTGTCCCCACCTCCCTAGCTCAGCTGGGCTGGAACTCTCTGAGGAAGAGCTGTGCACAGATGTCCTCTGGGAGCCCACACAGAAGGATCAGTGTGGAGGTGGGTGACTCCAGGCAGAGGTTCTCCTGCTGCCAGCTACTGGGAAGAGGGACATTGGCTTCATATTGGCACTTGATGGAGAGCCTCCAGAGCAGCCTCCAGACCCCCACTGTTGTGTGGGCTGCCCTCACAGATTGCATAAACAAACCTCCATGCTGCGACTCGCTGTGGCACAAGGCTGTCCTCTGTCACTTGGCATTAGTTGCTGTGCTCTCATGGCTTCCTTAAGGCAGTCCATCCAGGTCCTAAAGGCTGAACATAGGGCAGATGTCTGGGAGGTAGCAGGGCAGTGAGCATGGTGGAGCTGTGTTGGTTGCAGGCTGTGGCACCAAGTTGTGACCTCACACATATCTCCCCGTGTGTGGTACCACAGTGGCTGATATCTCCCGTGGCAGATTTCACCTCTGTGCTGCAAAAGGCTTTGTCTTTGGCACACAGGTGTCGGCGCTTCCTGCTGCTGGCACAGCTGGGAGGGGGTGTTGGTGTGAGCTGTGCTGAGTAGAGCTGGGCAGACAGGCAGTGCTGCTGGGAGCACAAATGGAAGGCAAGAGGACATGGACCCCAGGGGGCCAGGTGAGTGTCTGTGTGACACAGGTGAACTTTCAACCACACCTTTGGGATAGTGTGAGGAGGAGGAATAAATAGTGGTAACTTGAACCAGAGTTGTGCTTTATTTTCAGGGCTCATCGAGTGCTGCTGAAAATGGCTCCAACCTTGATGAAGAGCCTCTACTCAGAAAAAATCACCACCGGTTTGTCATCTTCCCCATCCAGTACCCCGACATATGGAAGATGTATAAGCAGGCTCAGGCCTCCTTTTGGACAGCAGAAGAGGTGAGCCCTGGGCCAGTGGGTTGGCAAAAGGCAGTCAGACCACTGGGGTCCCGCCTCATCTTTCCTAGCTCTGCTGCTGGCTTCTGTGTTGCAAAGGTTGGAGTTAACTGCATCAAACATCAGGTGCCAACACCAAAGCAGAACTCCCTTCATTGGCAGTGGAAAGCAAGCTGCTTCCATGCTTCCACAGGGTGATTCAGCAAAGCTGTTTTAGTTGCTTACTTTAGGATTAAGTGGAATTGTGTCCTAGGGTGCTTCTCTGGTTACAGAGAAGTCCTAAGTCACATTGCTCTGATTCGTGGTCAGATAGCTCCTGTGATCTCTGCAATTACTTGCCCATTAAGATGCTCTGAAACATTTCATGCTGTTCCTTAATATTAGGTACCTGAATTTCCAGACAGACAATGTTCAGGGACACTTGCTAAAAGTGCCTTTACCTGGCTCCTGATTGCCCTAGTGAGGTGCTTGCGCCATGTTAGTGCAAGCTGAGTTCTTCCCCGAGGTTGCTGGTTAGCTAGGCCAGAACAGTGCTTGCTATGCTTGCAGCAGTGCCAGCTTCTGAACACTGCTCTGCTTTGGAGAAATCACCTGCCAGGGGAAGCTGATGTTCCAACTCAGAGCTTATGCATCCTTTGCTTGTTTGTGGCCAGTGGTCTGCAAATGCAGAGGAGTGAGATGAAAGCACTGGCAGCCTCTAAATAGACCAGAAAGCTTCATGGGATGATGAGGAGCAGCTGTTTGTGGAGGTGGTATTTCATTGCCTGCCTGGGAAGCTTGCTGCCTTGTTGCAGCAGATCTTAATTTAAACCATTAAATAAAAGGTGTTTGAACTCCTGCCTTACCAGAATTTCCCTTTTACTGTATTACTGGTTCCTTCTTAGACTGTCCTACTGTCTGTGGGTCCTCTGCATTTTTCACATCTGACTCTACTTTAGTGCTCTTTTGGTTCAGGAATCCTAGAAAGAAAAAAGGCCCATGTGAAAGAAGCTGTGGTTTTCTCTCATGGCTGGGGTTTGGTCTGATAGACAGGAAAGAGCAGTTGCACAGCATTTGCTCCATACCATTCTTTGACAACATGGAGGCTGAACACCTGCCAAATGCAGAAGTCCCTTCAGTCCGTCTTTTGACATGCTTGGATATAGCTTTCTTGGAGTATCAGCATTTATTCCAAGTAAAGTTTACGTGTCTCAGAATGAGCTCTGGTTACTGTGCATGTTCATACTTGTGATAAAAAGATGCTAAAGCTTTTCAAAATCTCTTATTTATTCAGTAGACACCGATTTTTATTCCAGATTTCAAAAGTGTTAACTGAACCAAGTACATATTGTTACTGTTGCAGAGAGAGACAACAGTACTGCAGTGTCTCTGTTGTCTTTTACAGTCACAAGTATTTAAATTCCCTACAAGTGAAGATTTGAAAGCAAATACCAAAGCTCTGCCTCAGATACTTGACTGGGCTGCTTGTTTTTACAGAATGACAGATGCAGAAGGACAATAATGTTTTTTCCTTTTTTCTTTTCATTAGGTTGATTTGTCAAAGGACCTTCCTCACTGGAACAAGCTGAAAGCAGATGAAAAATACTTTATCTCTCATGTTCTGGCATTTTTTGCAGCCAGTGATGGAATTGTAAATGAAAACCTGGTGAGAAAGACTTAGAGGGCTCGAATACTTAGTCATGTCATTGTCTTATTAACTTTACATTTTGGCTTTTTCACATTAACTCATAGGTTTATTAAGTGTGAGCTTTTTTTTCCTTTACATCTCACCTTTGTCAAGTGGAACAAGCAGCTTGTTTGTCTGGGAACAGTGTTTGAGTTAAGTTGGGTCAGCTGTGGTCATCAGGGCTCCAAATCACATCACTCTGGGACACCATTTTTAAGTTCATCCCTGCTTGGCTGTGGGATGTGCATTTCTGAATAAATTATTATAATCCCATATTTTTCCTGTACTCATGTTAATTGAAAAGTAGGGAATACAGACCATGGCTGTGCCATGTATTCTTAATTTTTGGCAAAATCTGTTTTGTTCTCACTGAACAGCATCCTGGAATCTCTTAGAACTGCAGGTGGATGCTGCTAAAAAGGTGGGGAAATTCTGATGATATTTGTTCTGGGCTGGACAATATCTCATCACTGGTTAGCAGTGGTATCTGTCTGCAAACGCCCAGTTTAAATCTCAAACATTTGAATGTTTATAACATGCAGTATATATGTGCATATATTGCATGAACATGCCTTATGTCATGCTGTTTATATTTTTAATTATGAACAAAAAGTCTGAGGCTTTGTTCAGTAAGTGTTTGGTATTGCATTATTTTGCTGTTCTTCTCCTGTATATGTGTGCCTTCATGCTTCAGCTCTTAGATATATTTACTTCTGGCTAGCTTGCTTTATTTTCCTCTGCACCACAGCTATCCTATCGACATGTCTGTGAACACAGTAGGACCAAACTGTTCCCATCCTGTCTCTGTAGCAGAGATCTGTTGTCTCTCCTGTTGAGGTCAGAGTAGTGTCATGCAGGACTGTCTTATTGTACTCATTGCCATACTTTCTGCTTTTGGTAGGTGGCACGTTTTAGTCAGGAGGTGCAGATCCCAGAAGCTCGTTGTTTCTATGGCTTTCAGATTCTCATTGAGAATGTTCACTCAGAGATGTACAGCTTGCTCATAGACACCTACATCAAAGATCCTAAGAAAAGGTAAACTTCTGGATGTGCTGCAAACCCGTGGGAAATCTGTCACTGAAGCCGGTGCCATTGTTGTAGGGCAGCATGGCAGCTCTCTCCTGTTTCAGTACTGACTTTCTGGGGGGTTGGGGAAGGTTCCTTAAAGCTTCAAGGCCTGCATGTCTGACCCCCAAAATGGAGAGGAGTATTACTGACCAAGGCTTATTGTGGGAGTATCAGAAGGTTAGTTAATATTTGTATAAATCTTTTATTGCTGGAAGTGTGGCGTATCTTAAAGGCTCCTTGAGGTATCATGGTCCTGCAGTGCTTGCTCTTACATCAGCAAAGGATCAGCCTGAGGAAATTGAGTGTTCATGATCAAAGTGGTGTTTCTAATATACAGCAATCAATCTATCGCATCCTTTCAGCCTTTTTGTTGTCAGTACTTTTTAATACAACTTGAACTGCTGATTTTTGAATGATTGAGTTAATCTTTTTTGTCTGAAGAGCTTCTTAGTCCAAGCAGTAATATATTTGAAAAGCAGGACTTTGCCTCAGAGACTCCATCATGGTGATGGTCAGGCAGAGCTTGCTTTCCCACAGTGGTATCTTGTGTTGGTGATGGTGGGAGGACTGCAAGGTTTCCTTTCAGGTGTTCAGCATAGGAGCAGAGTCTGTGCATGTGGTACTTGTCCAGTTCCTTTTGTGGAGTTGGGCAGGATGAGGTTTTATTCTATGAATAGGCTGATGTAGCTGGATTCAGGTCTGAGAGAGACTGTGACCTGCTGGGTGAGCACTCCTGGGATGAGATCATTGAGTTCACAGCTTGCCTCCCCTGAGCCCCTGGGGATGTTGCTTTCTGCACATCTGCCTCCCTCTGCCCTTTTTGTTACAGATCACGTCGTGGTTTAACCTGGCAGGCAGCTAATATTACACAGCAGCTCACTCACTGCCTGCCCCTGCCCAGTGGGGTGGGAGAGAATCAGAGACAAAAGTAAAACTGGTGATTTGAGGTAAAGGCAGTTGGATAGGACGGAAAAGGAAAATAATGATGATATACAAAACAAATGATGCATAATGCAGTTGCTCACTGCCTGCTGATACCATGCAGTTCCCAAGAAGTAGCCCCTGGCCAGCTTTCCCCTGGTTTATATTCTGAGCATGACATCCCCTTTGGCCGCCTGGGGTCTGCTGTCCTGGCTGTGTCCCCTCCCAGCTTCCTGTTCCCCCCAGCCTGCTCACTGGTAGGGTGGCGTTAGAAGCTGAAGAAGCCTGTAAACACTGCTTAGCCACAACTAAAACATCAGTATGTTATCAACATAATTCTCATTCTAAATATAAAACACAGCACTGTATACAAGCAACTAGGAAGAAAATGAACTCTATCCCACACAAAAGCAGCACAGATCATCACCTCCTTTGGGTGGGAACAGGTTAGTTCAGAGCCTTGCATAATGGCATCCTCTGTCTAGTGGAGCTAGAAGGGACAACCAGGACAGATTTACATAAATCACTATTTTGATATTTTGTCTCTGTTTTCTTCTGTAGGGATTTCTTATTTAATGCTATTGAAACAATGCCTTGTGTTAAGAAGAAAGCAGACTGGGCTCTGAAGTGGATTGAAGACAGAGAATCTACTTTTGGTGTGTAGCTTTTCAAAAACTTGTTCCTATATTATGTCATAAACTGACCTACTATGAGTAAGCTGCACCCCTGGAACATGAAATGAATTCCACAGATGTAGTGACTTCTGGGTCTCTGGTTTAACTAAAGAGCTAGAAGTAACTTCTGGTGAGCTTGTATGTTTTTATCTTCAGCTAGAGAAATAAAGTAATGGCAGTGCCCCCTGAAATCATGTTATGAAAAATGCTCTTTTTGTTTGTCTTTATACTGAATAACCCTGGTTTCCTCAGTTTTTGCTTGTAAACCTTATATTCTAGTTTTGATTATTTCTTCTAGTTGGTTCTTATATTGTACTCAGTGTTCAGAACTGGGCAGCTGTAGTTTTCAAGTCCAGGTATTTTCTGTGTTTATGTTCCTATAGAGAAATCCATGGGGTTTTTTTGTAACTGAGGCATGACTGAGCCTGGACAAAAAAGATTCAAGAGCCATCTATTTCTGGTGTTTCTGGTTTGCTGTTGGGATCAGATTTCTAGTTTTGGTATCTCATTTCAGAGCTGGGACAGTGGCTCAGCTTCCATCAGCATGGTGCATCCTTAGCAGTGTTCTGCATTCTTACAGTGTTGAATTTGAAGGGTTTGCTGTAGCTGAAATGCATAATGGGTGCACTCCGGTGAATTTTTTAAAGCAAATACCCTCTGTATTTTGAAGAAGTGTAGGAGATGGAGAGATTCAGCCTGGTGAACAAAATAAATCTGAACATCATTCTTTTGTGGCATCTGTTCATAGCTCTTTGAGGGAGATTCTTTTTTGTAGCTGTACATTGTTCTATCTGGAGCTCCCACTGCCTTCCCAGCCTGGCTTTGCTTTCTGTGTGTGGAGCTCCTTCATAATCCCTTTGTTTTGCTCCCAGCAGTGTGGCATGTGCCAGGAATCAGAAGGTTTCCTAATTCCAAAAGCAGTGTGCCCCCTGCTCCCTGCCCCCAAACTTCATGCATTTTATCCAAATACATTATCAGTTTTCTGCTTCATTAAACCCATATTTTATAAGCAGCCTTTCTCCATTCCTCTATAGAAGTAACCTACATGATTTCTAGTGTTGCTAGAAAAATTCTTTGCTTAATAACTTCTGTGATACTTGTAAGTTGGTATTGCTCTCTGTGCTTTTTTCCTAATTTTTATTTCTTCAGGTGAGCCAGCAGTTGGCATTTGTATCTCATAAAGGAAGTGGGACATCTGGCTACTTTGGGTTATTTTTTAAACAAAATTATGTGCAATTCTTATTGGGAAAAAGCACCAGAACTTAGTGCCAAAGCTCTTCATGCTAGAACATACACAATGAGCCTGTGAAGTTGTTTGAAGTAGTGTACATGGAATGATGTGGCCTCAGTAAACAGTCAGATGGTCTTGTAGTCTGAAGAAATACATTCATGTAGAGAACAGGGGGACCTGGGACCAATAATGCCTTGCTTTCCTTGGATTAAAGATGGGATAACACAAATAGTTATTTGTGTCTTGACTTACGTTCTGTAGTCTTTCACTCTTGTAAGAATATGATTTTATGTAGATTCCTAACATGAAGAAATTGTGGTGTAGGGTTTTTTGCTTAATTTATAAGAGATTGGCCCTTTTCTCAGCTTTGGCTGTCAGTTACACAGCTGCTTTCCTGCCTTTCAGGAGAAAGAGATAATGGAGTACTAATGTCTTGGCCACTTTGGATAATTACATTCTTTTGCTTCAGACCTGTGGCAGTTTCAGTGGGTGCCCTGGTTCTTCAGCTCTGGTGGGCTGCCTATGCCTGAGTGCTGTGGGGTGTGTAGACCCTCTGTGTGCCAGGATCTGCAGATGGATGTGGTCAAAGACAGCATCTGGTGCTGCAAAGGGGATTACTCCAGCATCATTCTGTCTGATAGAAATGGTGGATCTTGCTGATAAGCAATACAGCAATCTGTGTGTAACAAAAAATGTGTTATGTTAAACAGGTGAGAGAGTGGTTGCCTTTGCTGCAGTAGAAGGCATCTTCTTTTCGGGTTCCTTTGCTGCTATATTTTGGCTGAAGAAGAGGGGCCTGATGCCTGGATTGACTTTCTCCAATGAACTTATTAGCAGAGATGAGGTAATGTGGCATGCTCTACACACTGTTTGGGAAGAAAAGTGAGTTTCCAGGGGAAGGGTAGAATTATATTCCTGAAGAACCCATAGTCTTGACAGAGGAAGGGGAAAGAAGCAGTCTTTACTAAATACTTATAGAATCATAGAATCATTCAGATTGGAAAAGACTTTTAAGATCATGGAATTAAACTGTTAACCTGCTACTGCCAAGTCCACCATGTCTTTTAAATACCTTCAGGGATAGTGACTCAACCACTTCCCTGGACAGACTATTCTAATGCCTGACAGCAATTTCCATTAAGCATTTTGTAATATCCAATCTAATTCCTTGCTTGATGCAACTTGAGGCTATTTCCTCTTGTCCTATTGCTTGGAAGAAGGGACTGACCCACACCTCACTGCAACCTTCTCTCAGGTAGTTGTAGAGAGCTCAGGTCTCCCCTGAGCCTCCTTTTCTTCAGCCTAAACACCCCCATCTCCCTCAGCCAATCCTCATAAGACTGGTGCTCCAGACCCTTCACTAGCTTTGTTGCCCTTCCCTGGACATGCTAGAGTACCTCTTGTAGTGAGGGGTCCAGAGCTGGACACAGCACCGGAGGTGTGGCCTCCACAGTGCCCAGTACAGGGGGACAATCACTGCCCTGGTCCTTTTGCCACACTATTCCTGACGCAAGTCAGGATGCCATTGGCCTTCCTGGCTACCTGGGCACACACTGGCTCATGTTCAGCTGCTCTCAACCAGCACCCCAAATTCTTTTCCACTGGGCTGATTTCCAGCTACTCTGCCCAAGTCTGTAGCATTGCATGGGGTTGTTGTGGCACAAGTGAAGGACCTGGCATTTGGCCTTGTGAAACCTCATACCATTGTCTTCAGTCCACTGATCCAGCCTGTCCAGATCCCTCTGCCTTCCTAGCCTCCAGCAGATCAACATCCCTACCAAACTTAGTGTCTTCTGCAAACTGACTGAGAGTGCGCTTGGTGCACTTTACTTTACTGATAAACATATTAAATAGGACTGGCCATTCGGGCCAATAACACACACACATATATATAACATAACCCTAACCATAACATAACCATAACCATAGCATTACCATAACATAACCATACCATAACCATAACTTAACAAACATAACATAAACATAACATAACATACTGAGCTGTGGGGAACACTGCCTGTGGCCAACCACCAACTGGATTTAATTCTAACCACTCTTTTTGGGCTGGCCATCCAGCCAGTTTTATACCCAGCAAACAGCACTGATAAACTTAAAGCCTGGGTGCCCCTGGGTCCCTCAGCAGAAATACCTGTTTTTAAAGGGAGTAAACATAAATACTGGTGTCCCAATTGGGATTTAACCCCAACCAGAAATCAAGCCCCATGCAACCACTCTCACTTTCCCACCAGTGTAGGATCAGGGAGAGAATAGGAAGGATAAAAGCTAGCAAACTCGTAGATTAGTATGAAGACTGTTTAATAGGGAAAGCAAAAGTGACACACACAAGCAAATCAAAACAAGGAATTAATTCACTGTTTTCAATGGTCAGGCAGGTGTTCAGCCATCTCCAGGAGAGCAGGGCCCCATCAGGTGCAGTGGTGACTTGGGAAGGCAAATAGCATTATTCCAAACGTCCCCCCCCTTCTTTCTTCTTCCCTCCACTTTATATGCTGAATGTCACATGGTCTGGAATACCCCTTTGGTCAGTTTGGGTCACCTGTTTCATCTCAGGATAGGGGTTGTGTCTCTTCCCAACCTCCTATGCACCCCCAACTTCCTCACCAGGGTGGCAGTACAGGAAGCAGAAAATGCCCTGGTTCTGTGTAAGCCCTGCTCAGAAATAGCAAAAACATCTCTATGTGATGAACCCTGTGTTCAGCACAAATCCAAAACACAGCCCCATCCCATACTTGAAGAAAACCAGCCCTACCCTCAAACAGCACACCAGCCAAAAGCAGCACACCAATGTATGTAGTATTATCAAAAAGATGGATTTTTTTACATTGAAGGGGATGTTTGTTTTCCTGTGCTGTGAAGGGAGGCAAAGGCCCAGCTGCTCAAGGAGTGCGGTGGAATTGCATGGTCCCCAGCTGCAGGGGGGCTGGCTGGAGCAAGGACCTGGATAGTGTGTGACTCAGCCTTGCTGTGCTTCAGGCAGGTTCAGGTGGGCTCCAAGTACCACTCCCCACCTGTCCCTGACTGTGGGTCCCAGAGAGAGCCACACCGAGGCTGCTGTGGCAGGTTGCTGCAGACCAACTCTCTCTGTGGTCTTGTGTTGCTGCACAGCAATAGAATCTCCTGGGAGGGGGCAACTACAGATCTGCCTTTGAGGAGAGTGCTTCTTAACTTAAGATGTGAGGTGTCTGAGGAGCTGCCTGTCACCACACCAAATAGGACAGACCATGTGCTTACAAATGCCCCTTCTTTTCACTGCTTCCTTCCTTTCTTTTTCCTTGCTCCCTGCGAGCTGGCAGGTGTTGTTCATGGCTGGGGACTGCACTGCACTACTTATGTCGCTGTCAGCACTGAAAAAGTAGAAAGACCAGTTTTGTATGCAGTGTAAACATGCTAGTGGTTGTAACTTAGCAGAGTTGGTCTTAGTGTAAAGAGCTTTTTTATAATGGAAGTCATTTTCATGGGTTAGATAAATTGCTTTGAAATGAGACATCTTACAATATGTCTTTAAAAAAAGACACTTTTGAAGGAAGTGATAATATGAGGAAAAACAAATAGTTCTTCAGCCTTCACCTTCCTTGTGTCATCGTGAACTGATCCATTTGATCGAGGCAGGATTTGTTTGTTACAAGGATCACTTGCAGGTGAGTGAATGTAAGTGTATTTTACTGCAGAGTCCAGCACAAAAAGACTGAAATTTTCTGGAGCTCTGCTGGCATAATTCCAACTGCAGTGCTTTTATGAAGGTTAAAGCTTGGTGCACAGAGCACCTGCATTGAAACCCAGTGGCAGTAAAAAGAATCCACAATGGAAAACTACAAAGTGTTTTCTGACGCACCTGGACAGATAAATGATTAACGCTCAGTGTGTTTTTTGTGCTGTTAGCTCTGTTCCCATGCTGTTCTTGAGCTGGTGCATCTCTGATACTTAAAGGTGCAAAGCTGGTGGGAGCACCAGCCAGCTGAGCACAGTGGTTCATGGGAGAAGTCAGGCACGTCCTGCATCCTGCTGGTGATGTTGCTCTGGATAAGACTATGGGAAACCTTGCAGCAGGAAGCTAATGCAGTTACTAGAGAGGGGGATATTTCACAAATTATGTTATTTCATGGCTCTTTCATGACCTTAATCACTAGAATTTTATAGCCTTTCCAAAAAGGTTTTCACAGAATCGCAGAATTGTTAAAGTTGGAAGGGTCCTCTGGAAATCATACAGTCCAACCGCCCTGCCAAACAGGGTCACCTGAAGCAGGTGACACAGGAATGTGTCCAGGTGGGTTTGGTTTGGAATGTCTCCAGAGAAGGAGACTGCAATCACCCTGGGCAGCCTGTTCCAGTGCTCTGTCACACATGATGTAAAGAAATTCTTCCTTATGTTGAGGTGAAACTTCCTGTGTTTTAGTTTACAGCCATTGCTCCTCATCCTGTTGCTGGGCACCACTGAAAAGAGTCTGGCACCATCCTCTTGGCACCTATCTGTCCTGACTTCAGCCAGAGACAGGGTTAATTTTTTGCAGTAGCTATGAGGGGGTAGAGCCTGGAGCTGTGTGGGCATGGCTAAGACCCTAGTGTTACTGGGTGCCATCTCAGGTCATTGACATGGGTGGGGGAAAGGGACTGCCTCACCTGCTTTTGAGAAGAAGAATGTCCTTTCCAGTGAGAAAAAATGGGAAGAGCAAAAATTGGGAAGAGCAGGTGGGTATTTTTCATGGGTTTTCCATGTAAATAGCTTCTCTGTCTTACACATTTGGTTCATATTGCTGTTACTGTTCTTTTTGTTATCTTGTTGTTTCCAGTAAATTGTTCTTATCCATCCTGTGATTTTCACCTTTTGTGCCTCCATTCACAGGGCAAGAAAGGGCAAGGGGAAGCTGGGGGTGTCTTGGTGGTGGCAGGGAGCGAGCAAGTGGCATCTGGTTTGGGAGAGTCTTGGTGGAGGCACTGAACTGGGGAGTACCATTCCTAAACCACCTTTGAGATAACTGCATGCATTAATGAGATCCCCTCTCAGTGTTCTCTTCTCCTGACTAAACAGGCCCAGCTCCTGTGGTCTCTCCTCATAAAAAAGATGCTCCAAACCCCTCATCATTTTTGTGATCTCTGCTGGACCCTCTCCAGTAGCTCCTTGTCTCTTTTGTACTGAGGATCCCAGAACTGGACACAGTAGTCCAGATGTGACTTCACCAGAGATGGGCAGAGGGAGAGGATCACCTCTCTTGTCCTGCTGGCCACACTCTTCCCAGTGCACCCCCAGATACCCTTGGCCCTTCTGGTCACAAGGGCACTGCTGGCTCAGTCAGCTTGTTACCCACTGAGACTCCCAGGTCTTTTGCAGCAGAACAGCTCTCTAGTAGGTCAGCCCCCAGGTTTTGTTTTGACCCTTGTTAATGATAATATTGGATTGTCTTGTAGCCCATAGTCTGCCAAATTCTTTCTGATTGGTTTTCACTCTGGTTGTACCCTCTTGGTGTTTACTGGCTGTGATCACCGCCTTGCAGTTGAGATGAGAGATGGTAGCACAGTGCTCCTTTAGTATGGCAGTGGTGGCTGTGGCTAAAGCTCTACCCAGGCAAGCCAAAGAGAAGCTGAGGTGCCTCTTGGAGCAGCTCTCTGGGGTTGCTTTTCTCCTGATGTTTTCTTACCTTGGTGGGAGACTTTTCTGGAAATCCTGGAAAGGAGCACACTTTACTAGGTTCTGTGTAGAATAGCTGGGTGAAATGGGAAGGGGCGTGCAATTGGGGCAGAGATGATTTGTTAATCTTGGGTGACTTTAATCTGAATCTGCCTTTCTGAAAATGCTGTTGGGAGAAGCAAGGGAAGAAATTCTACTGAAAGAATTTAAATTGAGTTATCTCAAAGCAAAGAGCAGGCAAACAGCTTGTTTTAATTCACAAGTAGTTTTGCAGATTTTGATGTAGAAGTCTTTCAGCAAAATCATCCCTGACAGGAGGCAGAGACAAGCGAGACTCTGTGTAGGATCACTCACAATAGAGCAGCCCTCAGAAAAATTTTACCTGAGAAACATGTATGCTGAACATTATTTTGGCGTAGGTGGCACGTGCTAGATTTGAGATGTTACTGCATTGTAAACTACAAGTCTACACAATATGTGATAACATTAAGACTTTCATAAAAGCAGGAGGCTGGGAAACCAACCCAAATGAGACTGCCTGAAAATTACAGCAAACTGTGTGGAAGAGGGGAAAACTGACTGTTTTTTTCATTGTTCTCTTATTTCAGGGTCTACACTGTGATTTTGCTTGTCTAATGTTCCATTATTTAGTGAACAAACCATCAGAAGAGCGAGTCCGTGAGATCATCATTAATGCTGTAGAAATTGAGCAGGTAATCTTGGCTGTGACAACATTGTGGGCAGCACAGGCCCAGTCTGAGGTGTGAAAATAAATTAACTTCTAACTTTTGGGATTCCATGTTTGATACTTGGTGCAGGCTTGAATCCCTGATGCATTGTACCATTCTTTCCCTCTTCCCTAATGGCGACAGTAAGAGTCAGATTTTCTGTTTCAGTTGTTAAGCAACTGGGGGGAGCTGAAGCTGGCAGCTGATTTTCTCCTTAATGACAGAAAGGAAGAAAAGCTATCTTATTTGATATTGAATAGATTAGTTCCAGTTGGAAGGGACCTACAATAATCATCTAGTCCTACTGCAGCTGTCTCTTAGAAAGGAGTTTGTTTACATCCATTCTTTCAGGATCTTTGTCTCTCCCTATTGTATTCACATCTCTGCTTGTCCTCAGGAGAAGGCAGGATCTGTTCTGCCACAAGTATCACGCTGTCTTCTGGCTTTTCCTGAGGTTGATGTCAGGTTCTTTCATGTGAAGTACTGCCCTTCTGCAGACACAAGTTTCTGCATGGCTGAGTATTTGGCAGGATTCTAGTTTTGTTTTCTTTCCTGTTGTCATCTAACTGCTGTGATGATGACAAATGCTCCTGCTTTGTCTCACAACACTGACAGATATGCATTGGTGCCTAAACATACACATGACTGGGTTCAGCACTCATATGTATCACTGCCCTCTGATCTGTCATTCTGTAGTGGCTGGAAGCCAGGAAAACTGGTGA
The DNA here is from genome assembly GCA_013397375.1 of Toxostoma redivivum. NCBI lineage: Eukaryota > Metazoa > Chordata > Aves > Passeriformes > Mimidae > Toxostoma > Toxostoma redivivum. The sequence continues at coordinate 284,101 of VXBI01004338.1, read as the reverse complement.
TTTCTTGATCTATCCCTGCTCCCACTAGTATGGTCTGTAGGATTATTGAAGTTGGAGCTTAAGTTTACAGTGAAGTTTATGCCGGGAGATTGGAGAAAGGAAGGTTAGAGGGGCAGCAATAAAAATCTTGTGCCTTTTCCAGAGTAACAGGCTAAAAATAAAGGAGGATACAGTTACTGGAAACAGAAGATACTTGTTGACTTTAGTGATGCAAGTTATTTATTCAGACAACTTCCTGGGGAGCCTGGAACATCACAAAGTATGTTACAGTGAAACACAGGTGTCTTTTCTCCTTTTTCTTCTTAAATTTAATTTCTCTCAATGTCGTCCGTATTTTAACTTCTAGGAGTTTCTAACTGAGGCATTACCCGTGGGTCTGATTGGAATGAATTGCACACTGATGAAACAATACATTGAATTTGTTGCAGACCGGTTACTAATGGAGCTTGGGTTCTCAAAGGTAAGAGATGCAATTGCCTGAAATGCTGGCCTGCCAGTGCAGCCCAGGAGAACTGTCAGCACAAAGCACTCCCTTGTCATGCTGGGGAGCAGGTCATATTTAGCACATGGACTTCCTGTGAGTGACAGCTGAAACCACAGCATTCATACCTATGCTTCACTGTTAAAGACCAAGAACAATTTAGGCCGTTGTTTCCCTTCAGCTGCTCAGCAGGTTTGTAATGGGAAACATAAGCTGTGCTCAGATGCTGCAGTGCTTGAAGAATAACAAGCACCTTGCACAAGTGAACTTCATCACAGACCAAACTCCTGGGAGTGGCAGTACTGAATTTGCTTAGATAGGTGTCCATAGATCCTACAGGATATTGCAGCCAGAGGTGGTCTAGTTTGAGAGAGTCTGACAGGTTTTTTTTCTTGTGGGGTTTTTAAAGCATTATTTCCCTGTCAGAATCACCAGTGTTCTTTCCTTCCCCAGGTCTTTAATGCAGAAAATCCTTTTGATTTCATGGAGAATATTTCTCTGGAGGGAAAAACAAATTTCTTTGAGAAGCGGGTTTCGGAATATCAACGTTTTGCTGTTATGGCAGAAACAATGGACAATGTCTTCACTCTGGATGCAGATTTTTGACAGATTGGCAAATGAATGGTGACTGTTTCCTCATCTCCCTTTATGCTGGGAAGTTGATTTAATTTATTCTCATGGAAATCAGAGTCTACTGGGATATTTTTCCTGGATTTTCATGTTGTTTTGTCAGAGGGGTAAATATATTTCTCTCTACGGCATTTGAAGAAAAAAGGGGGATAATTTGTAAAAAATTTATATGGCTTTGTAAAAGGATGGCCTTTTTAAGATTCCCTTGACTCATCTGCTGTCAATGCTGTCTTTAAAGATGTCATGGATGCTACTACTTTTTAAAGACTTTAGTAGTGTTTTAAGAAAACAAACTGCATAGTTACTTCATGTTGTGGTATTTTAATCTGAAAACCAGATAAGGTATCACTCCATGTAAAAGCATTGCTATAAATTATTTTCCTGTCTTCTGTTTTCATGTTTATAGATTTGGTCTGCAGTAAAATCTCTTCTGTTTCATCCTATTGCAGATACAGTAGTAATTGAATGTGGGAAGACCTTAATGAGGTCTGAACTTTAGAATATCATTAAACTCAGGAATTAAGTGTAATCTCCCCTGGGTTCTGTCTGAAGAAATTCTACTCTGCTTGGAAAACTGATGGGTCTTGGTAGGCATTTAATTCAAATACATATGATTCTTGTCTTACAGCTGTTACTGAATAGGTCAGTGGACTTTGAATTCTCCTTGAAAAGGCACACCTGTTAACAGTGGAGAAAAACCACATCCTGTAGTTCTTTGGCTTGTGCTGCCTGTTTTTCCTTGCTTCACTGATCAAGTGCCTTAAGCAGTCTGTACTTGTGTATGTTATCATCTGACACTGAAACAGCTAGCTCTGGGTGTTGTCCATCTCCCCCTGTCGTGCTAGGTGGTTTGATATTCTCCCCTTCTTGGTTGCACTTGTGCATGGAAGGGGTGAGAAGACATGTCATTCCAAGGGGTTGTTCCTTGAGATGCTACAAATAGACTACTTGGGCTGTAAGGAAGCACCCAGTAATGTATGAAGGTACATCAAGTTGTGTTTAATGTGAACCATTGGAATTATTGTCACAGAAGAGCTTCTGAAAGAAGGTATTTAACATTTCAAAAACAAACCTAGAAGTAGTATGGATTAGCAGCATCTTACAAAGATGGTTTTTGATTGTATGCCTGAAAACTGTAATTTTTTGATACCACACACAGAAAATGGAGTGATTGAAGAGTGGCTAATGTACTGCAGTGGTACTTGGGGTGGAAGGGATGCTATTCAGCTGTTGGTTTATTTGCAAATAGATACGCTCTTTTTTTTCCAAGATGAAGTGAGTGTACCAGAGCTGGACAAAGGGTTTTCCTTTATTAAACCCAAGCATTTTTCATAATGTTCAGCATTTTGTGAAAGAGCTTTTGTAAGTCTTACTGTTGCAAACATCTTGTGCTGCTTTTGATATACCTGCCATGGGCCAAACTGACAGCCCAGGGTTATCAGTGATGGGGTGGTGTAAGTGTTATTTCCCTGCCAGTCCAGATCAGCCCAGATAGTCCTGGGTACTGGAGTTCCATGAAAAAGGTCCACTCCTTAGCATAGTTCCTAGTGGACAACTGTCCATGCTGTAAAAATAAGCAGCAAAGTCGACTCTGTTCTTTTAGTCTCTGTAGAAGATCAGGAGTATGTACTGAGCATGGAAATGGAACAGCTTTTTTTTTCCTTGCAAAGAGCCTGCATAATTTGACATAAGGTACTTGGAAGAGGACAGAGGGGAACATTGATAATACAGAGAAAAGCTGGAGGTCCTCACTAACATCCTGGAGCTGGAAGAGAACTGGAATCAAAAGGAACACCCAGCATCTTTTGGAAATATTGAGTTGATAGGACAGAAAGAGAAAATATTGTAAATGGGTCTGTTGTTGGAATAATGGAATCTATTATGTCACTGAAAGTACTGAAAAGCATTTATTTTGAGTCTTGGGAGGTATGAAAGTATAGAGAGTATTCTAATGTGAAACTGCAATGTGCTCAGGTTCTGTAAATGTATATGAGATGCCAAAGTCTGGTTCAACGTCTCCCACTCAATTTGTGTGTAAAATATGTTTGTATTTTCAATAAAATTTGAGTGTGGGGAAGCCCATACCTTCATTTACAAGTTACATGCTTCCTTGTGAAATCCAAAGTGATAAAATTGGGATGTGACAGAGTAAGTCAGAATTCACAGCTCTTGGGTTGTGGGAGAAAGTTATGAGTGCTCCATATATTGTCTTGCACTTTTTGGAGCTCTTGACTTGCTCTTTCTTGTTCCTGGAAATAGGTTTTACATTCTAGTGAGCAAACAAGTGGGTTTGGTGTTTGTTTGGTTTTGTTTTGAATTGGGATTTTCTGACTCAAGGAGAAATCTTTTGAGAGTCTGTAAGATTCAATGAACACTCCAAAAATGTATTTTCAGTGGATGATGCCTGATATATCAAGGGCATCATGCCCTTGGGGCAGGCACCCTGACTGCCTGGGCACAGCATCATTGGGTTCAGGCCCTGAGCTGGGGCCTGCCAGGCACTGCCTGAAGCCAAGCACTGATCACCTGGGTCTGAGCTGGCACAGCTTCACACCTGCTTGTGTATGCACTCTCAGGGCTGTCATTTCAATAGTCATGTCCCTGCAGCCTCTTTGTGCCTCCTTGAGATAGGCCTTCTTCCACCAGTGCTGGGCACTGGGCAGAAACCCAATGGGCCTCTGAGGACTCTGTGTCTCACACTGTGGCCATCAAGCTTAAAAAAGCCTGATGGGTATGTGTGTGTGGGAGAGAAGGTGCGAAGGGTCCCTTCAGTGTACACGGTCTGTGTGTTCTGAGTTGGAATAAGGCTGGTGTGTGACTTGGCTATAGCCAGTGTGACACAGAAGGTGCTTCCTGGAGGTGTTTGTCTCGTGGTGAACAACACATGAGTAGAAACCTCCCTTTGGGGGCTGCAAGAGGAGCTGAGGCTCATGGGAAGAATACCCCTTTTAAATTCCAAAGTGGCCCCTGTAGTGACATTGTTCCCGTTCAAGCAGACATGTGCCTCCTGGCAAATCCCATGAGTTGGTGATCAGTAGCCACAAGCAGACATTGCACTGTGCTGTGGCAGTGAAACCACTGCCAAGTGAGTATTCCCAGCCTTTGCTGGAAATAAAAGTGGGTGAAGGCAGGGCAGTTATCAACCTTTCTCAGTGTTTCTGGACTGGTAAGATTTTTGCAGCAGATGAAGATGTTGTGTGTGTGGCAGCACCCTCGGAGCTGCAGCCAGCCCCTGGCTGGCACCCCTGGTGCTGATCCACCACATTTCTTATCTTTGTCTTTGAATGATGAAAGCTTTCAAAGAGCAAGTGTGGCCTCCCTGCTGGTCACCCAGCCTGCCAGAGGAGCATCTTCCTTCTAGCCTTCCTAAGGCGATGATCTGGGCTGGTTTTTCCTCCTGGTGGAGCCCTTGAGTCAGAAAATACTAATATTTCTGTCACTGTTATCTAGAGCTCCTTCTGGGAGTCAGTCACTGGCGATGCTGATGCATTAACATTTCCTGTAGCCGAGTTTGTGCTTGCCAGGAGGATGTTTGTGTGCCTGGGGCTGGCACTGCATGGTGCAGGAATGCTGACGTGTGTACAGACTGCATTTGTGCGTATGGGTGTGCACGCCTGGCACACATCTCTTGTGCATGCACACCAGCAGAGCTGAGGGGAGAAGCTGTTGGGTGTCAGGTTTTAGCAAACCCTCTCCCTGGAGCAGAAGGGCAAGGTGGACACTGTAATACTGCTGTTAAGAGATGCTATTCCTGGTTTGCTGGCAGCTGCTGCCCTGCGCTGCTTCCCACAGCCTGGACACAGATGGGCAGTGGTCCCATCCCATTGTACCTGTAATCTGGCTCTAGGAACCAGGGCTGCCCTGAGGATAGAACTGTGCTCTGCTAACTTTAGCTAAAGTTTTTTCAGCTTGAAATGCAGGTAGATCTCAGGAATGGCTGGTTTTGGCTAGTGTGGAGCACACATTTCTGCTTTGAACAGTAACTTTGGCATTTGGTTGTTTGAGTGTGCTCTTTTGGGCAGGCTGGGGAATTCCCTGTAGAATTTTTACCCAATGAAATAAAAGGATTTGTGAGTGACAGACATGAGATTTCCATGACAGGCATCAGTGCTGCCAATATCTCAGCTTCTTGTGTGGTGCAGCTGACCAGGGGCTCCTGCCCTGCAGATCCTTTTTTACAAATATGCTTGAAGGGCTTACCTGGGAAATGTCCTTCTCTTTCTAGTGCTTTGGCCAGCACCATTCATCACTGCATTGGCTCTAGTGTGGCTGCTGATGGGTTCACAGGAACAAGTATGTCTCATCAATCCCTTTTTGTGCTGTAACTCAGTGTTTGGTTGCTGTTACTCTGGGAATGGAACCCCATAACTGCTGCAGCATCTCTAGTGAGCTTGTAGGAGAGCTGTCACAGGGAACTGCATGGAGCAGCCTGGCATTAAGAGTGAGGTGTTCACTCCTGCCATGGGGACAGGCCATCTTTGGGGCTTGTTCCAAGGCCTTGCCTGTTCCTGTAGGAAATGCCTCTTGCTGCAGAGGCAGGGGAAGTCCTCACCAGCAGATAATAAAAAAAAATCAACAGACTGATGGAAAGTTATTTTGGATTCTTCTGTGATTTCACCAGCAGGGACTGACTTTGGATGCTGTCCCTCTGGTGCCTAGTGAATGTCAGAAAAAAATCTGTGCCAGCACAGTGACAGCTGGACGTGATCTGCTCAAAGGCTCTCTAGAAAGTCTCTCCTAAATGTTGTATCCTGCTCCTACTCCTACTCCTACCAAAATTAGGCCACTGGGATGTTGTAAGCAGCTCTGCTGGTGGCTGCTCTGCCCACTCTGTGTGATGGCTGGCAGGGTGCTGCTGTGCCCTTTCAGCTGCAGCTCAGGCTGCAGTCCTGCCTGGCTTGGACTTGGCTCTTGCTGATCCCTGTGTACAGCACCAGTGTCAGAGGAAGGGCCTGCAGTGAAGCACTGCTCTGTCAGACTGGGGCAGGTGCTGACCAGAACCAGGTTTGCTTATGCCAGCCTGGGCTCAGAGAGGGCTGCATGCTCATGAGGCTGGTGTGGTTTTTATAAGCCCCTCAAATAAGGTTCTCTTTTAGGTCATCCATAAGTTACTTCTTTTAGTGATGAGGCTCCCAAAATCACACTGGAGGCTCTGGAGGATAAAAAAATCACACTGGATACCAGAGGAGTTGGTGAGATTTTTTTCATTTTTTTCTTGTCAATTGGCAGATCTAAGAGAGGTGTTAAGAACAAGTCTCAACATCCAAATACATTTTACTGATCTGATAAAAGCCTCTGGCAGTGCAGCCTAAGCTGAACTTGAGAGCTTCAGAGAAAGTCTGCCTCCCCATCACTATTCCTTAGCCCACAGACATGGTTCTGAAGAGATTATACTTGGGTTGTTTTATGAGGAAATGCAAGAATCCTTTTCCCAGCTGGTGGCCTTACCATACAGGAGGTTGTCAAGGCTCTGCAGCTGTGCTGTGTCTGCAGACCTGTTAACAAGCAGCCTGTCCAGGGTCTATTGTGTGTTGATGATGGTCAGCACTGATGGCCTCTGCCATGGGGGATCTCCGGAATGGGATGGCTGTTTGCTGCTTCACAGGCAGTTTTAAAAGATTAATTGAAGACAGACTGAGGTGGCACATCAGTCACCTCCTGAGAGACTGAGAACACTCAGGGAAGGGCTGGGGAATCCTGAAGGCAATGACTTTCCTTGGGTAGGAAAAGCATGACAAGCAAAAAATGTGCTGGTGCAGTGGGAGTGACAGCCCATTCGCTCCTCATTGCTTAGATGCCAGCAGCAGTGCCACAAAAGTGATCATCATACACAGACTCATGGGGTCATTCATGTCCTGCCAAAGCTTCCCTGAGGGCTTCATCACCCCAGTTCTGGGGAACTGAACCCAGTGGTGAGCAGCATCAATACTAACTAAAATATGTCTAATAATAGTACTGAATAATAACACTGGTGCTACCATCTGCCCACTTGGAAGTCATGGCAGAACTACCTTTGAGGGCCTGGAAAATCACAAGTACTGGGAATATTTGCTGCCAGTGTTAAACATGAGGAGGCCTGAGCCCAGAAGGTTTCAGCCCCACCATGGCTGTTGCCATTCTGGCCTTGGCAGCAGCAATGCTAAGGACTGAGATGCCTCTGCTCTGAGCCACAGCCCCTCAGTGCAGAGATCCTCATTCCTCAAAGCAGGGCCTGTGTATGTGGGCAAGATACAGGACACAGGAAGCTTTAGATTTCTTTGAAGAGGTAATTTACAGCTTTGGAACAAGTATGATTCTTTACTAAACTGAATGTTTCTTTATTGGGTCTCTAGCATTTGAAAACATTTCTGTGGGCCTTCACTAGTTTATTTGTTACTGAGTTAACTTTTTCTGAGCTCAGGCTTGCTTTGATCCTCACAGTATGGAGCAGGACTTGGGGTGTCCTTTGGCAAAGTGGCAGCTGTGGAGCTGCTCCTCCAGACCAGACCTGAATCCAGAGACATCTAAACCATCCTTTGATGCGCAGAAACTCCTCCAATACCTGCTTCTCTCTCAGACATCTCAGCTCTCCAGGTGGGAGGAAGTCCAGGTTGCTGGGACTACAGGAGAGAATGGGCATTAAATGAGGCTCTAGGAAAGCAGGGAAGTGTCTTTAAAATTTATCTCAGCTGTTGAGTTCTTCTTGGCTAGGTAACCATGGAGAAGAGTTTCCATTAATGAATTTAAGCCAGTGTTGGGGGTTGAATAATTTCTTTTCTTTTCTGTGGAATTTTTTTCCTATTGTTATGCTAAGTATTTGTGGCTACAAGTTAGTTGCCTCTCACCAGAAGGTGAGGGG